>JAUCMR010045196.1:0-20601 GCA_032357425.1 Enteromius argenteus | reverse complement strand
AAATTAAAAGAAATAAACACTTGAAATATATCAGTCTGTGTGGAATGAATGTATACATTATACAAGTTTCACTTCTTAAATGGAATTAGTGAAATAAATCAACTTTTTGAAGATATTCTAATTATATGACCACCACCTGTATATATAAACTACTTATTGAATAATCACAACCGCTTTTAGTGTAACATTCAATTGATATATATTTATGTTTCGTTCAAAAACTTTATTTACGTTTAATTTATAGGTTTTTGAATCCCAAGTTTCCCGTGATTTTATTTTTATTTTTTATTTGTTTTTTGTTTTTACAAAACTGTTTAAAGTTTTGGGGTGAGTAAGACTGTTTTAATATTTTTTGTTTGTTTGTTTGTTTGTTTTTACATTCAAGTGGTTGTGATGATGATCTTGTAATGTTTCATTTTAGAAAGTAAAATTAAGTAAAAATTAAAAGTAATATTGTGTCATCTTGTAATATTGTATAAGCAAGATTGTAAAATGTTACAATTTAAAACAACTTTTTTATTTTTATTTTAATATATTTTAAAAAGTAATTTATTATTGTGCTGGTAAAGCTGAATTCTCAGCATCATCAATTTATCAATGTTTAAAACAGTTGTTAAAATACTTTAATAATAATAATAATTTCGATTTTTTTTTTTTTCTTTAAAGTCTGTGACTTTAAAGTATTAATGTATCCTTGCTGGATAAATGTATTAATTTATTTCATTAACAACAACAACAACAGCAAAAATCATACTAACCCCTATAGTTTAAGTCTACTTGACACATAGAAAATAATAAAGGAGAATGAGTGCAGAATGAATCTATATATTTTTTTTACTAATCCAAAGGCCATTCTCTGTATTTCCGATGTGGACCTGTTTAGTTAAATACTTTTTGGGTACTGAATTAAGTCGGCAAGTTCGATTTTGTAATTCTGTGGTCTGTGAAGTCTGTTCACATTGAGGAAGCAATCTCCTGCCAACTTCCTGTCTCAGAATAATGAAACAGGCTATTGTGAGATTGTGTCACACTGATTACTCACATTTACTCATAGTTGCCTAACCAGTAGGCAGCCTCCAGTTTGTTGTCCCACATAAATCCTTCCAAAATATCATCTGTTTATTGGTTCAGATTATTAGTCAACACTCAATGAAGTTGACTGACTTGAGCTGATTATAGACAGACCACTGTGATGATGCTAAAATCTTGCCCACATAACTTTGCTGACTCACTGAGCCAGTAGCACAGGCTTGGATCGGCTCATAGACACCCTCAGAGAGCGAGCAAATGCGTCAATCAGCATGTCTCCAGGCAACAGTGTTCAGAGAAAATGAAACCAGTATTGCTGTACACTCACACAGCAGGTCAGGGTTAGCGCGTACCACAAGAAGTCTAATTTATTCTGTCTATTGATGCACTCTGACGTTTGCTCGAGATTTTTAAGATAATCACACAGCGTTAAACCTAACCTTCCTGAATTTTCTTGTCACTTGATTTTACCTGTTCTTCGGATGTGATAAAGGCATCATACTAACAAGATCAGCTTCTTTTTTACACTGTGCTGAAGAACATTCAAACTAATGAACTTGGTGGTGCATGTAACCAGCTGTTTGATGTCAGAACATCTGGTCCAGAGTGTTTATAGTACAGCCACTCACTGCATTATCTACCAAACTGACAGTTAGCCTCAGGTTTTATTTGCATGATAGTTTAAAACTTCCTTTGTTGCTTTCAGCAGTGCCAGATCTGCCACATTCATGTTTAAATGTCAAGATAATCTGAAAGACTATGAATTGTTTTTGACTCAAGATTTTAAAGGACATCTTTTGAATGGATTATGGTTGCGCTTATTTTATTAATTCCACTTTATAGTCATATTAGTTTTCCCACATCTCCCTCGAGAGCTCTTAATGTGCTGTGGTAATAACTAAAACATATACACTAAGTTCTTTTTTTTTTTTTAAGAATTTTTCTTTTTCTTTTTTTTTCAGCAAGTACTGTTTTTCCTGACATTTATCACAAGAAACAATAAAGATATGTGTAATGTTACAAAAATTTCTCTTTTAAATAAATGATCTTCTTTGGAAATTTGTATTCAATAAATCCTGGGGGGAAAACGTAGCATGGTTTTCAAAATTGATAATAATATGAAATGTTTATTGAGCAGCAAATCAGAATGATTTCTGTAGTATGAAGTGACACTAAAGACTGGAGTTATGGCAATAAATGATATTTTAAAATGTATTTAAATGTAAAACGTTATTTCGAATTCTAATACTATTCCACAATGTTGCTATTTTTACTGCTTTTTTAATTAAATAAATGCAACCTTGGTAAGCAAGAGAGAAAAAAAAAACATTAAAAAAAGCATGTTTCTGACCTCATAGTTTTGAATGATAGTGGATCCAGTACGCTGAGATAAATCAGGGAGTTATTAATTGATTTAAATTTTGAAATGAAAGAAAATAATAAAATATTGCATTACTTCACTTGTCCATGTGAGCTTTGTATTAAAATTCAGGATTTTTGTTGTTTCTCTTTTAGCACAAGATGATCATTAGAACACTCTCAAGTCATGCTAAATAATTTAAATACATTTAGTTTTTTGTGATGATAATTTAATTACAAAAATCATAATATTTATTCAAATATTTCTCATGAAACAGTGAAGGAAATAACACAAAAATAGAAAGCTTTTTAAGCAGAGGTCTACTCCATAACTATGTGGATTTTGTCCACCATCATATATCAGGTAAAACCATTTATCTTTATTTTTTTTCCCCTCTAAGAGTAAAACCTGCAGAAATGTGATCAAACACTGTATGCAGTGTGTCAAGACCACCATGCATGCATAAAAGCAAACTTTTCAAAATGATCACTTATAACCTTCCATATTCTCACTGATCTTTAGTCTTTTTAGTTATCATATCTTTTTATTGTTTTTTTTATTTTGTATATTCTCACTCTATGCACAAATGGAAAGCTCTCTAATTATAAATCACCCCTTGGTGACGGGTTAGCTTTACCAATACCACAAGCCTTTCCCTCTCTCTCTCTCTCTCTCTTACGCAGCACTCTCTTTAATGTTCATAGATGCCCTCTTGCATCCTAATGAGATTCACAAGCAAGTTTTCTTTGTCTCCTCTGCTCTCTTTCTGTTATTCGTTGTTTCCGGTCTTTTCTTTTTTTGCTCCTATACTTTCCCTTGAATAGTTTCTCTCTACCGCTCCCTCCCCACTCCGGCTCATTTTGTTATTTTATACTCTGTATCATTTTAGCAAAATGGCCTCTAAAAAGTCTTCCTCATTTGTCTGTCTAGGATCAATATGGCTTTCATTAGTTGCCTTGTATTGAGCTGAATCTGATAACACATTATAAACTTACATTACAGCAGGCTTATGTTCATTTTGCGGTATAATAACATCCAGTCAATGAGCTGCTCTGGACTCCAGTCATCCTCCCTATTAAAACAACATATTGTACAAAATACATATTATAATAATAATTAATGTACATTCTGATATTTTTTTTAGTTGTGAGGGGAAGTGATTATATGCCACCAAATTAAAAAAAAATCTTTTCTATTACAGACTTTCTGATATATTTCTGATAGATCTGTAGTTTATTTTATTGCTGATTAAAAATATAATAATAGCATAATCTTTTCTATAGACAATAGCTGTTCAGGGCATTGGCAACTGAGTGAACTGAAAGCGACCTTGCTTCCACATATGTTATTTGCACATTTTATTTATCTGTATTGAACATTTTTCTTACAGCCATACATGTAGCACAGACAAAAAACAAAACCAAAGGCATTTTTATTTTCACCTCATAAAAAGTCATCTTAAATGGAATGCATCAAAATCTATTTCACGGCGCTGTACTCCATCATGTTTTTATCCTTGATAAGGTCAGCTTGACCTTAAACACATTTCTTTGCTTCTCCCTTCCATACTCGGAATGAAAACAGTAATTTATTTTTCAAAGAACAGGCGATCACTAAGTAGAGGAGATGAGCTCCATAAATTTATGATTACTGGTTTTATTTATAGGATCTTGAAGAGTTATCTTACTTGGAAAGATGTCAAGGCATTCAGATGCCTGTGTGCAAGATTGATGTTACTGGAAGCCATCAGCAACTCCCTCTTCCCAGTATTTTACAGAAAAATGTTTATACACACCTTATGAGATTAAACAGAGTTATGGAATTTACACATGCCTGGTTGAACTAAGTGCACTTCTGGAGATTTCCTCTTGCAACCCTACATCGCAGGGAGAGAATGGCGGTGCATTAGCCTTTCTTGTCTCAATGGCAGCTGAACCCAAGTTCTGGCACTTGTTAATTTTGCAGATGGCAAATATGCCCAATTAAGTCTTACTTCAGTACCATGCATAATGAATAATAATGAGTTGGTCATGTCCACATTAAGACTGAGGTGCTACTTCCTTTGCTTGTGCTTGTCTTCTAAAGCCATATGTAAATAAAAGAGCATCTTTGCTAATCTGCTAAGGGTCATATGGATGTGGTTAGGCGTGGCTGTGAGTAAATGATGGCACAGTGTTTTGGTTGAACTGTTCCTTTAAAGCCAGTTGCTGACCAAGCCTATTGTGGAGCAGTGTATTGATCCTGAGATTGAGGTCAGGAACTGCATAACCAGGGTGAGGCTTTCTGTGGAGGTATCCTGAGGCTGTAAATTCTGAGGTAAATGCTATGGATGAGAAAGGGTGGATGCTATTGCCTACCTATTGTTTCCTGGATCCGTCAAACAGTTTTAGATATTTGGAGCATTTGCTACATTTAAATGTGGAAGACCAATATACAGATTTCCCTTCTTATCCTTATCATGTGCATGTACAAACGTTGTGTGTGTGTGTGTGTGTGTACTTGCATTTGTGGTTTATTTACAAATGTTTATACAACATAAACATGGTTTATAAGGACACTTCCTGTGTCTCTGTTAAACAAAAGGCTTAAAAACATACTAAACAGTGTTTTATGAAATTCAAAAATTGCCAATTTTATTCTGTAAAATGTAGGATTAGGTGTAGGGTTGATGTAGGGCAAAAATATGGTTTGTGAAATATAAAAATCATTACGCCTATGGAGAGTCCCTATAAACCACAACTGCAAGTATGAGTGTGTGTGTGTGTGTGTGTGTGTTGTTTTAGCATTTATAGTCCACATATAATTCATAAAGATTTTTATTGGTCAAATATTGATGAAATATTGTTTGTTTTTATTTGAAGTAATTTAATACATTTATTATTATATCAATTAAATTTTTTTAAGGATGGATTCAATTGATAACAAAGACATCTATAATATAACTTCAAAAAATATATTTTTTATGGATAGATGGTTATGTACCTACCTACCTATTTACCTACCGTAGATAAAACTGTTTGTCATTGAAAGTCAAATTCATTATTAGCACAGGGGCTTGTCATTTGCGCTAAGTGCTTTGGACTTTCTTTTTTCTTCTTGTGCATTCACTTCACTCGTGATGCAGTGAAGTCAGAAGTTTTTAGGCCTGGAGAAATGCAGTCGAGACTTCCATTCAAACCATGTGACAAACTCCCCCCAAACTCAGTGATACATTATGGGGTCAGTCTGTAAGTCCTATCAGGTGCCCTAGAGACACTGCTTGAGTTGTGCTGATAAAGCAGCACAGCGCCGCTGGACTGTTATCCTGAACAGGAAGAACTCCCAGCTCACTGCCGGCAATAATTCACCAACCTGCTTCTTAAAATTTAAATGACTGCAAGGGCCCAGAGTGTTGAGAATTTGTATGTTAGGGAGGAGGAGAACAGAGGGTTGGACCTGCGAATCCTCAGGCATCTGTTTGTTATTCTTTTCGAGTCTTTTGTTGTTTGTATATAATTTTTGCAACACTGAATTATCCTGGCGGTGCAAATACATTTGGTGCTTTATGCCAAGTCAAGCTCATTTTATCGTGAATAGAACTCTGACATTTCATTCTGCAGTAGAGACTGAATTTGGAAGGCCGGGTTGGCCAGGCGCCGAGTTAAAAGAGTCGTCTCATCTATGATACAAAGGAACGTGAAGACTTTAAATGTTTTATCAATATACCTGCATTGTGAAAGTGCTTTTGGCTCGTGAAAGTGGAGGGAATGCATGTGTGCACGTGTTTTTAGGGAAGTTAAAACAGCTAGAAGGCCAGGATTCACAGTGGCTGGATCTAGAGATAACCATGTCTTCTTCATTTCACATCTCATTGCTCCATCGTACCGTTGTCTTCCTGTCTGATGGATTGGAGGAAGCGGATCCCTGGCATCTTTGATCTGCTATTGATTGACTCAGCTGCCAAGTAACGGCTGGTAATTGATCGCAAGCTGTACCTCTCTTTTTTTCTCGTTTTTTGTTTTTCACAGTGCTGGTACTGCCGTCTGGAGACCGATGTTATACGACTCTTATATGGCCTTGTACAAAATCTAAAGGCACTGTTGACTTTTATATGTCTTTACTGTGTGGTTAGGTTTTCATTTTTTATGAGAATATGGATGTGAAAACATTAATGTTTGATGGAATCTCGTAGTATTACATTTTGATAAAGTCAGCTATAAGTGCTAAAATAACCTGGAAAGCTGGATATTGAAGTGTGCTGGGGATCATAAATCTCTCTTTGCATAATGTAATTGCAGGAATGTACAATATAGGAAGAGGCGAGTGAATTTATGAAACGTAATTAAAATGAGCCGCCATATGACTGTGTGCAAATCAGTGAATGTGATGGTTTAACCTTTTTTCTTCGCTGTTAGTGGATTTCATGAGCACCATGAGTGTTTCCATGATGGTCCAAGGTTAGAAATATTTTTTTAGAAGGTGGTAACTGCAGGTGGTCTGCCAATTATTTTTTGATCTAAATTAATTTTTGTTCATTTTAATTTTAATTAAACCTTGGCTAAGAGCTCCAGTTTTACCGTGTAGTACACACAAATTCTTTGTTTGTTCATTCTCCACTTCAGCTGTCTGAAGAGTTAAATCCTATTGATTTTAGACCTTAGGCCATATTCTATTGATTTTATGGAACCCATTCAATATGACTACATAATAAAAATAACAATAATAAGAAATATAGCTGCAAGCAGCAATTACCGGGGTTCAAGCATTTTTAAGGCTTTTGAGGTTAAATAGGGACACCTGGGTGTATGGCTGACACATCGAAAGCACATAACTAAATGTGATTTTAAATGTTATAATAGAGGTTATTAATTGCAACTTCTTACACAACACTATGTTTAAGTGTTATAACTATTATAGTGTTTTTTTGTCAAAACTGTTTTATTGACATCTTTAATCCCAGAGGCAAAGTTGTTCAGAACGAGGAGATCTATGGTATTATATGAAGATATAGTCTATGAGGGATTTAAGGTAATTTACTCTGGAAATATTGTGTTTATGATTCCTTTTTTTAATGGTTATACTGCTACCTATAGTCTGAGCTCTATGAAACTTTGCATGCTTGTTAAGACTCCAGTTTGAGCGACAAACCTGAGACTAGTTTGAAAAAGTAGGTTTTTAACATTTTTGTGAATAATTAATAAATGGTTTGATTGACAGCAATGGTTCTTGGGGCAAAGTTGTTCAGAAAGAGGAGTTTTATCATATGATATAAAGATTTAATGTTTCTGTGAATATATGAACATGTTCTAAAATTTTAGGTCATTTTCTATAGAAATACTGTGTTTTTGAGGCACTTTTAACTGTTATAGTGCCGCCTATGGTCCGATCTTCATGAAACTTTGGATAATCATAATTGTTAAGAGTATTGTGACACACGTTTTCACAAAGTTTCATAAAGTTTTGAGTTATAGTTTACGTATTATAGGCCTTTGGGTTCATGCGGCCACACCCCATTTTTAAATGAGGCAATTATAGATAACAAAAGGACAAAATTCAAACATCTTTTGATAATTATTGATTTAGAGATTCCACAGATTGTTACTGCAGTGGTTTGATTGAGATTGAGCAAAAAACCAGAGACTAGTTCGCAAAAGCAGGTTTTTAACATATTTGAGAATAATTAATGAATGATTTGATTGACAGCTTGAGGCAAAGTTGCTCATTATGAGGAGATCTATCAAATGATATGCATATTGTGGATGTGTGAAACACCACGTGATTACAGAGCCAAGAAACTCGTTAGCACCAACTAGTGGCCGATTTCTTTCAAAATTCTTACAGTGCCCACCGAGTTTCGTTCCGATCGACCTCCGTTAACCTTGTCTAATAAGTGCTCAAAATTCATTGGCTGATTGCGGCCATGTTTTTTTACATCCTCATACACACTTGTGCCAGTTTGGACCAAGTTGCTGCATATCAATTTTTAAGGCGCTCGGACCAACGGTTGTCTAGATTTTCTGACTCGTAGCGCCCCCAATTTTTTTGTAATTTTTTTATTTATTTACGGTTTGGACTGCATGATCAGTTTTAGGGAAGAATAATATTTATAATAATAAAAAAAAATCCTACCAATTACAATAGGGATTCAGCACTTCGTGCTCGAACCCCTAATAATAATAATAAAACCCCTAATTATTGTTTGCTGTAATTTCTTTGCTTTCTAATGTAAAACCGCAGCACTTATATTTTGGCAGAAATCCTCAAGAAAACCTCAAGAACAGTGACAGTCAACAAATGTTAAAAAGATAAGCTCTTCACAGCACAACAAAAAACTAACAATAATGATAAAACAACAAAAAAACATTTTAATGAAATTAGCAAACAGCAAAACAATAATCCTATAACAGTAACTGCATATTTTATTCATGCTGCAATGCATGCTAGGAACTCACAAAGCCTTAACATTTCAACAACATGAAAGTATAACTGTGTTTGACTGCTTTGGACAACATTTGGGGTAAATATGTTGGTCTGACAAAGGTTTTTATGTAGTTTAAAGAACAATATATATATATATATATATATATATATATACTGTGTGTGTATATATATATATTGTATTTGAGACTCAAAAGGTTTCATAAACTGGAAAATGTGCAGTTCCATTTTTTACAGCATATGTTTTATTTTATTTTTTATTTTTTTTTATTTTTGTGTGTGTATGTAAGTTCAGCTCAATTGCAACATAGTGTTAAAGCTTCTTACACTAATAGCAAATACATTTTAAAAGGATGTTCTCTCATGGGATATATGGAGGCAGTTTGTAAATAGATGTAATAAAGCAGCATAGTAATTTTTTATTTGAAAAAAAAACAAACCAGTTTATAACAAAATGGACAGAATTTTAGCCATTACAGGCAAGCTTTTGGACAGGCGTCGTCAAAATGAGAACTATTCAGATGGCTGAGCAGTATCCCATAGCTGCTGTCATTGTTGAGGAAAAGTGTCATTTTCCCAGCATGGAGCTCTGTCTCACTCCAGTGAATCCAGCAGGCTGCTGATGTTTAGTTTCTCGTTCATCTTGCTTCTCTAGATCAGCCCTCCATCAGTAAGTCAGCAGGGCCTGCCCTGTGCTCACCTCCTTTGTTTTCTTTCTTTGACACTCCAGACAGTCTGATGAACTCTCTTTTCCTCACTCCAGGCACAGTGAGGTGCAGTGCTAACATGGAGTATCTAACCGACAACATTTCCTTTGCACCTGTCTGAAGCCAAGAAGACATTTCTTAAAGAAATGAATACTTTTATTCAGCAAGGATGCATTAAATTGATTTACTGTTGATCAAAAGCAATAGTAAAGACTTTTACATTGTTGTAAAATCAAATCACAAATAAATTGTTATAAACTTGTATTGATCAAAAAAAGTGGCACAGTTTCAACAAAAATATTAAGCAATAAAAACTGTTAATTAATAAGATTTATATATATATATATATATATATATATATCTGAGCACCGATCACATTGTAAAGTTCTATAGGATAATGTGGCAAAGACTGGAGAAATTGTTGCTGAATTACAGGAATTGATTTCAAAATATTAAAATAGAAATTTTAAACTATAATTATATTACAGTGGTAACAATAACAACATAACTAGTTTACTGGATTTAATCAAGTAAATGCAGTCTTGGTCAACATAAAACGTAAAACTTGGTCAGGAAACCTAATGGACATGGAAGCTTTTTTCCCCCTGATTTTCTCCTGAGGTAAAAGACCCTGGTAATCTCATAATATCTTCTAATATAATTCAACTCATTTCATTTTTTTCATGCTCAAAGTATTAGAGCTGTGTAATATCTCTGTTGTTTTTACTGTATGTCAATATTTGTCTTAGTACTGTAGTGTCTATTTTTACTTTGGGAAAATATCTAAGACATTAGAAATTTAGAAACCCAAGCTTTGAAAGACCAATATTCCTCTGGGAATTTTTAAACTGCGGTAAGAAAAAAAAGTTGTGTACAAGAAATGGGAACACATCCTCTATTCATCACCCCATTCTGTGTCTGTACTCACTATGTGCCTTATAAAGGTGTGTGTGTGTGTGTGTAAGATTGAGTCACAGCTGTGCTAAACTGCCTCGATGGCTCAGATTGACTCTATGGGTAATTAACACACTCTAAAACCAACTGGGACTGTTAGCAAGGAATCAACTAGAGACAACTGCAAAGAAGAATGTTTATTATTTCTCCACATGAAGCTGAATATCAAAGCATGCATCCACAGTCTCTCTCAGCCTTCATTTTCCTTCCTTTTTATCCATGATAATGCATTCAGTGCGAGGTTTCCCTTAGAGGAGCGAGCAGTCTTGTTTTTTTCACTGTTAAACTGGGGTTTTCTTCTGTTTTATTTTCGTTAGTGGTGCCTTCTTCCCCAGGCCTAATGAAGAAAGAACTGAATGGCAGCTGTAATGTGTTTTTCCCTCGTTCATTATTAGTGAGCCTAATAGACCGGCCATTATTCTTTCAGTGTACATGATTATGTAATTGAATTCCCTGGATCAGCATGCTGGTCATCTATAACTTTAAGGGTGCTCTTCAGTTTTTATGTAGCTCTATGACAAATTATCTGCTCATGCAGCAGTGGCATAGACTGATGTGCCTTTCAGTGAGAAGCTTTTTAGCAGTGACCCACAAGAAAGAACTCGGCGTGCACTTTTTCTTTTCACTTTTTTGTTTTGAAATGTATTTTTAAACCAGTCTTGACAAAAAAAAGTGGTTGAACTTAAATAGATCTCATCACGTCAGAGAAGTTCAGTGAAATCTTGTACATTTGTACACATGTTTTAAAGGAATAGTTTGCCCAAAAATTTAAATTGTGTCAGAACACAAATTGAGATATTTTTGATGTGTTGTGATACTGAATAAAGTTGTTATTTTTGTTTTCTTTGCACACAAAAAGTATTGTAGCTTCATAAAATTACTGTTGAACCTCTGATGTCACATGGACTATTTTACCAATGTCCTTGCTATATTTGTAGACCTTGATCATGGTAGTAACCTAGTTAGATCTCGTATTTTATAAAATATCTTCATTTGTGTTCCGAAGATGAACGAGGGTCTTACAGGTTTGGAATGTCATGAGGGTGAGTAATTAAAACAAAATTTTCATTTTTGGGTGAACTATCCCTTTAAGGCAATAGATGAGTTGATGCTAATTAGAATGCATCAGGTTTGTGTTTACACAGCAAAAGAAAGTAAGCAGGGTCAAAAAGTAAAGATATAATGACTTTTCCACTATTTCTTATTTACAGGCAGGTGTTGTTTAAATTATCCAAACGGACTGTATTTTAGCCCAGACCCTGCATGATTAATTAAAATGCAACCTGGATGATTTCCATCTCAAACTGGGATCTGTGCGATGGCAGAAGTTGGCAGCCTTGTCAGTCAGTACTCTGAGGGTTTATGGTTCTCGGAGCAGCAGTCATTAGACACGTACACATGATTAATGTGAGGCGTGACTCGGCTGCTTCTGCTGGCTGCTGATATTGATGGGCCTCTGACACCAATTACAGCTGAATAATTAGTTGATTGACTTGCTGTTTGGGAACTCTGTTGCACATAGCGCAACCGGTTCACTTCACTGGAGGCCTGAACACAAGATGGTGATTTTGGACTAACTAAAAAAGCTAATATTTATAAACCACTCTTAAACCAAGAGTATGATAATAATGTTTGTAATAAAGCACTACCAGCAGCTGATTTATGTACTTTTTAAAAAAAAAATTATATCTTTGTACAATATTTTAAAAGAAAAAAAAAAAGTTTCTTGATATTACACTAAAAACAAACATTGACTTAACTTAAAATCTTATGATAGTTTTTCCTGGTCAGATTGGTCTGGTTTGCTAAAAATAGACTAAGAGCAACTAAAAAGCTAATTATTATAAACCACTCTTAAACCAGTCTAAGATTATGAATATGATAAACCTCTTTTAAATCAGTCTAAGATCATGAATATGATATAAATATTTATAATAAATACTACCAGCACCCTGCTTTGTGTAAATGTACTGAATGAAATATATATATATATATATATATACAAAATACTTTAATAGAAATAAATAATAGTAATAATATTCATAGTAGACTAAAAGTAAACAAACAAAAAACATCTTAAACCATCATTAGATGGTTTTCCTGGTCTGACTGTTCTGGTTTACTGATTTTAGACCAACACGGAGACCAGCAAAACAAACTAATAATTAAAAAACACTATTAAACCAAAATAATATTATGAATATGGTATTAATATATAGCCTAGTAAATTGATTGAACAAAAACATGTTTATACAATACTTTAATGGCAGTAAATGATATAAAAATACATTTATTACACCACACAATAAACTACACTTGATATTATTATAACAACATCAAAACTCTAAAATAATTTTAATAAAACGAAATAACTTATTGTAACTATTATTATAATATTATTAATATAAATAATTGCATTAATAGATGGCTGTTGGTGATATTAATAATAATAATTATCTATTCACAAGCAAATCATTTACAGTTGTGTCCAATGCTTGTGTATTTCTTTTGATTATTTGAGTATAATAAATATTCATAAAGTAGCCTATTTTGCGTATTGACAGCCTGCTTTGTATACATCTTTTTAAAATAAATGTTGTATTTTAAATGATAAAAACAATATTTACCAATTAATACTTGCCATGGAACTATTCTTAAGTAAATAATTTGCTTATAGTAATAATTTGTTGACACAAACCAGTAGTGCTTAGTGCTCAAGTACTGTAGTATAAAGGATAGTCACTCTTAGTCAGTGAGAGAGGAAAGCTCAGTGTTCTGACTGACCTTCATCCACCTTGTTACCTTGATAATGAGCTGTAGGTGGTGTGCCCCGGTCAGAGAGCCGTTGGCCTGCAGACGGAGATGGGATCAGCACAGATGGGGAGGCTCCGCTAGGGGCGAGGAGGCCACCGTTACACAAGGAGGCCATTTACAGGGTCTTGGCTGCAGGGTTGATTCTAACAGACGGAGCTTAGTTCAACAGCAGTGAGTCACTGCATAAACTAGACAAGACTAAAGTTAGCGCTAGAGAGTTAGGAAAGGGAGGAAGTATGAGAAAGACATACGAGTTGGTGGAAGAAGAAAAAAAGAGTAGGAGACAGAGATGCAATATTCAGCACCACTGCACTGAACGGGACGTCACTTTCTATGACGCACGGACTCTAGAGATATGGAGGAGGGCTAGAATCGCTCCGCAGAGCCTGGCGCAAGTTCTCCGTATAATTACCACCCTGTCTAAGATGTATCCTGTAATTTGATTCGTGTCAAAAAACTGTCAGATATTTTTGCTGTCGTCAGTTCGAGTAGAATGAAAAAGGACATGACGATTTTGGGTCTTATTAGAAAGAAAGGAAGGAAAGAAAAATGCCTTTCATATCTAATCCTTCCCGTCTCATGCCCTTGGAATTTGTCCTTTACGCATGACACTCTCAGCAGGGTTGTGCTCTGCTCAGTTTAGGTGTTCTTTTGCTCAAACCTCTTACGGATCAGTTTGCCCATGTTAATTAAATGTGTGCCCACCTCTGCTGCCAAATTTAAAAAGAGGGAAGATCAATAATTCAGCTTCAGTGGGAGTAGAAATGCTCCTCTTCTCCCTCTCTCGCCATCACTTTAGAAAAGGTAAACATTTGTACAATTCTGTTTAATGAGAGTGTTGTGTCTTGTGGATTGGCCTTTATAGCGTAAGGAGGTCTAGAATACCTATCTATAATAATAGTATTTTCATTCATCTTAATGAGAGTTCCTGTTCACACTTTATATTAGGTGGCCTTAACTACTATGTACCTGCATCAAAAAATAAGTACAATGTACTTATTGTTTTCATACTGTACTGTATTGAGGTGGGATGTGGGTAAGGTTAGAGACAGGTTTGGTAATATGGGTAGGTTTAAGGGTGGGTTACGGTGTAAGGGATGGGTCAACAGTCTAATTTTAAATGTAAATACAGAAATTAAATGACTTTTTGCTGTTTGTATCATCTTTATATGTAGTGATTTGTTTTTAGAGATTTTTACATGCAGGTTACATTGTTAAACCAGTCGGTGGTTACCAGTAACTTGTCTTTAGGAGTGAATCATTCATAAAATATTTGTTCAAAATCTTACAAACTGAAAGGGTCTTTATGAATTGTTCACTGCACATGTTTATGGAATATGGCAAAAATGCATTTGTTCAGAACATGGTGCAACGTCATCAGACAAAAACGTGTTATCAACTCATAAATGTTAAATAATAAATGATAAATCGTAGTGCTGCCAAGTGATTAATCGCGATTAATCGTATCCAAAAGAAAAGTTTTGTTTACATAATATGTGTGTGTGTACTATGTATATTTATTATGTACATATAAATACAAACATGTATGTATGCATTTCAGAAAAATATATTGTTTATATATTAAAAATATTTATATATAATATAAATTATATGCATATAAATATAGACATAAAAAAATTATATATGCTTTGTGTGTTTATATATACATAATAAATATACACAGTATGCACACATATAATATGAAAACAAAAACTTTAATTTTAGATGTGATTAATCGTTTGAAAGCAATAGATAAACGTTATATAAAAGATCATTTTTCAATTTTAATTAATGTGCACGTTTATATAACACACCAGTATAAAGTAACTGAATTAATATAAATGATGTTTGAAGGCACTAAACTAGTGATAAATGTCTATTGTGATGTTTAATAAAAATAAACATCATTTGGTTATATTTATTTCATTTAACTATAATCATGAAGGTTGCACTGTAACGGTTACATCTTATGCACTTTTACCACAAACAGCTGGGTAAAAACTTCACCAGGGACTAATTAAACTCCCAAAAAATCACAGAAGCCTTAAAAAATGTTTACTTTGTGATTATTTGAGTCAAATGTCTTGCAGTACTGGGGTGATATGCAATAAATGGTGGGTAAATGTCCCTCTCCCCTTCATGTACCAGTGTTCCTTTATTCCCTATGCTATTTGTAGTGCCCTGAATCTTTGTTCCCTTTGGATTAGAATCTCACTTAATGATGGAATACCCTGTGAAGTCCAGTTCACACTTGTGGCATTGTGTGTTGCACGAAGATGCTTTGGAAAGTGGTTTGGCTTCATTGGGTTTTTTGCTTGTTTCATATTTGTAGTGTACAAATAATTTTTATTGTCAAAAATAGACAAATATTGTGTCTAAAATTAAAGCTACACAATATTAAATTGTTGTTTATGGAACCCTTGTCTGTGTGTATTTTAACATTTTTATATGCAAAAATGTATTAATTAAAATAACACTATTTCCGAGAATCCAGGAATGGAGAATGCCCACCAAATTACATAATTATCACTTTTACCTTCCACACATTATTTAGTTAAGTTAATTATTTAGCCAGGATAGCTCAATGTAAGATATTGTGATTTGAAGGACTAGTTTCTGTGTATTCTTGCAGAATTGTGGTTATTTGTACGGTATTGTCTTGTCCTAATGTATTGTCCTTATTTTAGTTGAGTTTTACCATCAGATCACGGGTTACATTATTTACATTTGTAACATAATGGATGTTGTGTTTCAGACGGTGATGCACAGACTTTGCTGGCTGTTGTTCTTTTATGTAAGCTTTGCATGTTGTGGCCACTTTGCTTTATCAGAGCGCCGCTGGTGTCAGCAGGAAAGTTTCATGCTCACCTGATCTCGTTGGACACGCTTCAGGGGTTAGACTTTACAGTCTTTCAGTTTTTCAGTCAGGCAGTCACCGTGGTTGAAGGGAATCTAATTTAAACATTGAAACATTAAGCCAGCCTCTCCTGGCTGACTGGTCTCAAATGGCAGACATATGACTCCCATCTTCACTCTCAAGGCAATCACAACCCCCACTGGAGTCATATATTTCAAATCCGTTGTCACTGCTGTTTGTTGGGGTGCGTGTTGCCCTTATACCAATGCTTCATTAGACCGTGCTTGTGGAGAGAGAATGGTTCAGCTGAGAGTCGTTTGCAGTAGAGTAAAGGGTCCTGATCTCATCTTTATTTTTAGTGTGAAATATGGAGTGTTTGCCCTTTACAAAGACCAGTGTCTAAAGTCTGTTGTATTTACAATATTGACCTGTAACTTGAGTGGCAGTATACTGTTGTAGATGAACAAATAAGCAGTGGAAAAGTATAGATGAAAAAGATGTATACTTGAGCAATGGTTACACATTTTAAGAGTCATGCCATATGCTGGGGAGGTTGCTCAGTAGAGCAAAATTTTGAAAATAATGAATAAATTCCTTTTAATAAATAAATTTGAATTAATTTGGCCACTTCTCAAAGAAAGTTGAATTGAAAGGACAAGAAATTTACTGAATTGAAATTCTAATACATTTAACAGCATGTGGCTTTTTGGGAGGTTTCTTCCACCCTGAAAGTCACAAATGTATTTGTAATACATATCAATTCTTCAAACTTTTAAACATGGCAATCAAACCGTGTTTTCCTGATTTTCTTTTTTCTTATTAATTTAAATTCTGCTTCCACAAATTCAGTTCATTTGCCTTAACCAACTAGTCCTTTTCTTTCTTCTGCAGAACAGAAAAGAAGATATGGTGGTGATCATTGGCTACCAAACAGGATAGGAGCACACTGACTTCCACTGTATTAAAAAACTACAAATCTCATAATATTTTGAGACATTTCTCAAAATAACTTATTTTATGTTCTTCAGAAGAAAGATAGTCATACAGTTTTGAAGTGCCATGAGAGTGATTAACTAGCAGCACTTCTTTGGTCAACCAGCACTACCAGAAAAACTATGGTGGTCAACCAGCTTAGCTAATTACATTTTACTGTGTGCAGCAAACCAGCCTGGAGTTATATTGTAAGATACCAGAAAAACTCACAAAGTCTTGCTCTGGCTTTTAGGATTTTAGCTGTACATAATATACTATACAAGATATTGAGCTAAGGCCTTGAGAACATTACAATAATTACAATCCCAATACCATCAAAGTACTAGATCAGTTCGCTATTGGTGATTGTTGACAGTTATTAATATATAGTGATTTTTTTAAATATAAAATTAGCATTTTATGAATTTTACAGGAGGTGAATCTTCTAAAGAAGAATGTCTTCAGGCTTCATTTAATTTCTGAGAGGACTGTTAAAGGGCATAGATGGAGAAATTTCTTACTCATTCCATTCATTCCTTTTGCAGAAAGAGGATTACATACAGTAGTCCTCCAAATCCTGTTCAGTGATACCCTCACAGTACATCAAAAGAGCCTGAAAATCTGGGATTATTTCTGGGACAAAGGGAATGAGGTGACGGGACTAAAGTCCAGAAAGCAAGTAGGGTTGGACTTCTATTATAAGTTGGGAAGGAAACATAGCAGTGATACATAATCTACTTATGTAGAAGTGTTGGATCACAAGCATCACAGAATTACATTTCTCAAACTGACCCATACAATAAACAAACCAAAATCAGACTATTTAGAGTTATTCAACAGACTATTCTGGCTTTCTTTGAAATCCACCTACGAATGTTGTCTTTGTTTTAACATGCTGTTTGAAGCATGTCACAAAAATAGTACTCTTCACTTTTGATTTCTTTAAAAGAAGCTTGAAATTGATGCTTATGGACAAAATGCTTAGGAAATTGCATATATTTTTCTCTCTGGAAAAAATAGGGTACAGCTTATTGTCTGTTGCTCATTGTTCGTGGCTGACTGGATGGTAAAGATAATTTCAGAAGAACATACTGTGAGCTTCCTGATTGCTGAGTTAATTATGCAAACATGTCTTGCTAGAGCTTTTAAGAGCAAACCTGCTGCACTGCCGGATCCTAATCTAATGTCTTTTCTCTTCTTCGTCTCTCACTAATGAATGTGTGCTGTCTTTACGGACAGTACATTTTTCTTTGGAGGATATTGAGTCGTCTCAATAGCAAGCCAGTGAAAGTGAATGGGTGCACGATAGTTGCCCTCTGATTGGCTGAGTTTTGGGGTGGCTTTAAAAACCCCTCTGAAACTAGACTTTTGAAACAAAATACTGGTACAAAGCTGCTATCATAGATTCAGTTTAAGCTAAACTACTGAAATTTTTACTCACTTTCATTTACATTCAAAATTTACATTCATTCTACCAATTGGCTAAAGAATGCTGATTCATTCAGGTAAAAAACAAGTGCGATTAAGTTACTGAATTAGTCATTTAGTTAAAAAAACAATGATTCTTTCAGTATACATTTTTATATATATAATATGTTTATTGCAGAATATACAGTGCTTTGCAAAAGTATTCAAACCCCTTCATTTTTTCATGTTTTGTTATGTTGCAACCTTATGTTTTTTTTATATCAATCTACACTCCATGCACCATAATGACAAAGCAAATAACAGATTTTTAACATCTTTGCAAATTTCTTATATACATATATATATATATATATATATATAGATATATATATATGACCTAAAAGCGGCCAAATAATAACTGTTGAAAAATAAAAAAATATAAATGTTTTTTAAAACTACAAACTTAAAATCTCTCTCTACAGCTATTTTCCTTTATTACGTAAAGCATTTTACACTTATGCAACAACATAAATACACACACACACAAACACACACAAAAAAAATGAATAAATAAATATATACTAATAAAAATGAGATTATTTGGTGCAAGAATTTGTCCTTTTAAGTTAAGTAGATCTGCTTGATGGTCACTGCACATATACAGCTCTCAAGTCAACACCAGACACAACAAACATCCATATCTACCATCTCAACTGACAACCTCTCTTAGCCCCATCATTCTATTCCTCCTCTCCTCTCCTCTCCTCTTGAATTTTTGATGCTGTATGTTTCTTTCCGGTGTGTTGGGCTCACGTCCCAGTGTCGTGTGGAGGAGGCTGGGCCAAGACGGACGCCCGGCTGTCGTTTATTTTTATCCATCTCTTGGCAAGCGGGAAGCAGTCCCAGGGCGTGGCGCCGAGCTCTGATTGGCTCTCTGTCTCAGTGGGATTGCATGATGGCAATGCCTCAGAGGGTAAAGCAGGAGCCATTTCTCTTTGGCACGCTGTAGTGAGGGATCACTGCTGAGAGATATCATTGTTTTGGAGATAGTAAGCGCCACCTTCAGAGAGAACGTGCATCTGTTCATGCTGGACCGGCCAAATCGGCTATAGATGCTTTTTCATCAGAGATTAGCTTGCAGACTGATTATGGCTCTGTTCTTTTATGAGTCAATGATTTAATTAAAATGTAATGATATTGATGAATTTCAAATTCATGATATTTGAAAACAAATATTTTTACCCTAATAATTAATTTTATTTTATTGGCAAATTATTACAATACACAGATTTTTTCAAAGTGAAAGGAGTTATATGTTAGTAATATATTAATAAAATGTTATTGCATTTTACTAGATGTTACACCATATGACATTTTTAGAGGCATTTTTTTAAGCTTTAAGTTTTTTAAAAACCATATGAAGACATTTTGGATTATTATATTTTTTTTTAATCCTTTTTTTCTATAGACGCTTTTAAACAGTCCATGTTTCCATTGGGCCCATTGACCTACAATGAATTATCTTATGTCATTGGCCATTGCTATGTGTATTACAGTCTTTTAATTTGTAAAATTTGCGTAACACGTTATTTTAAGGTGTCCTTGTTAAACGTTGCATGTACTATTATAACAACAATAAATTATGCATAATTACATGCAAGTAACCATAAGCCAAACCCTAATCTTAACCCTATAGTAAGTACATAGTTAATTAATATTATATAAATGTATAATTACGTTGTAACAAGGACACCTTAAAGTGTAACCGAAATTTTAACGCATCTTAAGACACCTGTGTTATGTTCCATTCCTCTATTTCTAGCTGACCTTGAATGCAAGAACATGTGTGAATGACCTCTTAAATGCGCAGCAGCAACCTTGCTGTACTAAAAGCTTATCTTTCGGCTAAATTGCTAGCATGTAAACCTGGAGCTTTGACCTCTTCATAGGTCAGCATGCTTCAACTCAAAAAGTTGATAAGAACAATAATCCAGTTCAGTATGATGCAGTTACCCTTTCAGTCGAATCACTTCGACGTTACATATGGGATCTCGCATGAGAGACCGATCGTCTTCGAGCCGTTT
>JAUCMR010045186.1:5000-20602 GCA_032357425.1 Enteromius argenteus | reverse complement strand
AATTAATATATATATATATATATATATATATATATATATATATATACATACATACACATATATGTTATTTAGTTACAATTATATTTGTATTTAAAAAGTTAAGATTTTTTTTTTGACTATTACTGTTTTTTTTTTTATTACATTACATCTTCTTACAATAGCTGCAATTTGTGTGAACTATAATGAACGTAATTTACTTCTGCACTTAAAAGAATGGCATCAGCTTAACTGCTGTGTAACTACTGCAGCACATTTATCACCCGATTAAACCAGTTTGCTCAGTGAATAAGACGAGTTTTTCGCTCTGAATGTCATGTTGCGTGTAAAAATGCTGCGACTGTTTGATAAATTCACCCAGTGAACATTTCCGCTCCACAGCCTCCCGCAAACGCAAGTGCTGTGCTGAATGCTGGCAGCGAATGAAGTCTAACTAACTTCATCAAGGCTTTGGCAGAAATCTGAGCGTGCAAAAAAACGCAGCAGCTGTTTGGTCCATGCCTCCGTGGTCTGATCTGATGGAAAACGCCACCAGATGTGCAGAAAAACCAATCCTCAGCGCTGAAGACTGTAATTACAACCAGTTTTTCAGATTAAATAATATATTAAGTCATTCAGCGAGAGCGTTTCACCCAGAGGCCTGCAAAACCACTGAAAAGAGCTACCTGGTCTCATGGCATAAACGTATCTTTGTGCACTTTTTAGTGAGACAAGAAATATGTAGCAATAAGTACATATCATTGCAGTTTCCAAAAGAAATGATCACTAGAGGCAGTAAAACTGACACCTTTTATTCCCTTTCACACAAATTTACAGAGTTTGATTTATAAAGTGTAATTTTCGCACAATTACTTGAAAAATATGTTATGACTTCAAAACAATATTAATATGCTGGGGTATTTGAAAAAATTAAACTGATGCTTTTAAGTTAGCATCACACATATTCAGCTACATATCTATGGGTCTTCATAGACAGTAGGTTTGTTCGGTAGCTCACAGAGTACAGAGATGTTAACTGTTAAAATCTGTGTAAAAGGAAGTTGAAATGGCACGGTTGCATCAATAAATGTGTTTATATACTTTTACAGTTTTATACTTTTGGGTAAGTTTAGGGTTGGATTTGGTGTAGGGCATATTTCCAACATGATAGAGTATTAACAGCAACAGTCCACGGATATTTCAATTCTGAACCACCGCAATACATACCTATATCAACGTGCCAGGGTTTACATATTGAACCTGTGTTTTAGCGCCACTCAGTAGACATTTCTCTTTGAAACTGCGGCGAAATGTGGAGTAATGCATGTAAAAATGGTGTTGCACAAAAAGTGCACAGAGGTACATATTTTTATGAGACCAGGTTGGAAAAGAGACGTTAATCGTGATTTGCGCAAAACATAAACATTAAAGTTCTCCTCAAAATGTAAATCCTATCACTTGTTGTTCCAAGCCTGTATGAGATACTTTCTTCTGAAGACAAAAGATGTTTGGAAGAACATTTTAACCAAAAATTTTTGGTCCCCATTGACTTCCATTGTATTTTTTTCCCATACCACAGACGTCAAAGTTGACCATCAACTTTCCAAAAAACCTGTGTGCTTTGGAACAACTATCCCTGTACATATAAGACAAAAGAAGGCATCTGTAGTTTTATGTTGAATCTGATTACTATAATCACAGCTGTGTGTATTAGCATTCTGCGGTGCGCTACATTACCCGTGACCTGAAGGGGCACCGTATCTTGTTCGTCGTTAATGCCGACCACGACCTCACAGCGGTACATCCCCGAGTCGCTGGATCTCAGGCCTGTCAGCACCAGGCTGGCATTGTAGCGGTTCTCCGAGTATCCCGGCAAGGTCACACGGCCCTGGAAGGCTTTCTTCACCTTGATTATATTGTCTTTGGCCACCAGAATGGACTGCTCCATCTGCAGGCCGTCCAGGCCACGTTGACCCCACAGTTTGGTCCACTTGATGCGGGGGGGTTCGTGCGAAGGGTTCGGGTGCAGGGTGAAAACACACGGCAGGAGGGCCGCACCTGACAGAGGCTCCTGAACCCGCTGGTGAGTCACCTTACGCATGTTCACCACAGTATCACAGCTCACCAGGCCTAAGGACACAGAAATAAATCACAAAACTGAGCAAGTTCACGACTAGTCTTGAGCAGTTTGATGAATAGTGCCTCAAGTTCATTCTGATACAGTAAGGTTTCTCTTCAGTTTATTGTGTTGCTTGAGATGTTTAGGAGTTTTAGCTGATTTTGATATATATTTTTTTTACTTTGCTATTTTATTTCATCCATTTTTTTTTACTTTCTTTACTGTATTTCCTATTTGTACAGCACTTTGGTACAACATTATTTTTTTAAAATGTGTTTTATAAATAAACTTGAACTTGAAATAATCATATAAATTTTCAAAATACTGCAAAAAAGAGAGAATATATTTATAGAGGCCTACTTTGTTCGGCCAATATGCAGTATTCAACAGAGCACACTACATTATTTACATTTTTTTTATACATTTATATACATTTTTCTTAGAAAAATGTCTAAGAAAAATGTCCCCAAATCTCGCATCAACTCTGTGACCAAACCATATTTTGCCTTTAAATTGGTGGAATTATCTCTCAGAATTGTGTAAGTTACAGGAAATGATGTCACTTTCCCTCACTGATAAGATCTAAAGCACTGAAAAGTATCTGTGCTCTCTCTGAGAAAATATTTTAATCTAAAAACTTCTTACATCAAGAGTTATTTTGTAGAATGTCAACTCTGTTACCACAATATCAAAAGGAAAACAGAATTTATTACTGATCTCACATATGGTTTTTAGAGGTCTTTAAATCATGTTTCCTTTAGTGTCATGTGTTCTTAGCATTTATGGCAGAAAGTGGAGTTTTCTTAACTTTTTCCACATAATATTAAAACATGCATTAATTTCAAACATAACTTGATTTACTTGCTGAATGAATATGCAACATGATGACGAACCAGAAGAAACATCTTTTTCTTGGCTCTTTCTTGACTGTGAAATTCAATTTTTTTTTGTCACACAAAATTAAATAAAACATGCTGAATTAATAAGAGGTTGCGTGTACCATTTCATTTATTATTATTATTATTATTTTATTTGATTATTACAAACTTTTCAATAGCAATGTATAACTTTTAACTTTCTTATATTCAAAAAAGTAGGCAAAATAGTCATTTTTACTGCACACTAGGCAGTACTGACCAGTATTTCATCCCAAACTAGCCCATGATTCATACAAATGAAATTCTTCCAAAATGAAAAACCCCGTAATCTTTAAAGAAAATCTGAAGACCAACAACAAACAGCCCTGTTTGTAGCTCAGTCGTCGATTGTGAGGCAAAATACAAACATAACTGAGGATTTGTGGCATTTGGGAGAAAGATAGAATTTAGCTAAAATCAATATTAATACATTATACAATAGTAAGCAATTTATTATTTATACTGCATTTACATTTTGATTTATAAATTCAGCAAACCCTGCCTTCAGTGACCGCACAGGCAAATAGAGTCATATCACTGCTAATAATCCTGTTTGCCTCAGAGGTAAAACTAAATACATTAATAAATGAAAAAAACTAAAAATCAATAGGTAAGCAAAAAGGGGGGGTTGCTGCATAGACTTACTGTGGTGGTTCACTCTCATCCCCAAGAGAAGCACAATTCATATTATGTGCAGATGTATTATAGTTTGTCACAAAGTGCTGGACAGACTCTCGTCTTCTCACTTGCATATGGGGAGGTGAGAATGTAATTGCTTCAAGACGGATTGAATGAATGACATGAGGTAAGACGGAGGAGAGAAGCCACTGACTCTTCAGAGCAAGGGTGCAAAAATTCATTGATTTATTTTCATTAGAGTGGGCTTCTCCAGGCACCTCGTGTCTGGCTTTGCCCCGCTATTATTTGATTTGATTTCATGCAAAGAAGTGAGTCTGCTAACCGTAGACAGAGATTTCATCTCTCCCGGACCAACAACTCCCCGTCATAATTAGCTGGAGAGATTGAGCTAGCTCTATATTGACTGTAATGTGGTTTTTCATTCATTCGTTTGGTATTCATATATTCACGTTTTTATTTATTCATTTAACTAACTATTGTGGAGTGGCCCAGATACGTTTTATAAGTGGTTTAA
Organism: Enteromius argenteus; assembly: GCA_032357425.1. Taxonomy (NCBI): domain Eukaryota; kingdom Metazoa; phylum Chordata; class Actinopteri; order Cypriniformes; family Cyprinidae; genus Enteromius; species Enteromius argenteus. Next base: position 16,437 of record JAUCMR010045186.1, on the reverse strand, counting down.
GAAGTTATTTGATTGATTGTTTCTACATAATAAGATAATAGATAGATGGATAGATAGATAGATATTCAGTATCCATGGGAAAAGAAAAAAAATCCATCAGAAAGATACATCTTACATTTCACAAAAATAATAACAAGAAGTAGTTCTTAGTTTGCAATCAAAATGATGCAAAAAAAACGTATATATTGCAGTCTGGCATCTCACCATCACACAGATACAGTGTCATAAAGTGCGCATCGACCTCAGTCAGTGAAGTCACAGTACAGCCATGAAAAAAACATTTCTATTAAAAAAAAGAAGCATGAAAAATGTGGCAGAGGCTGCAGAGCGAGTGAACTGCACCAAAAAAAACACACTAATGTGTGTACACTTTACATTGAATGCTTCAAAGAAACTATTAATATAGCTTCATGTGAAGCATTTGTATGTATATATATATATATATATATATCTCCTCTGTTCTCTGCAAGCTTTACATCTCTTCCATGCTGAAAGCTTACTTGCTCAAGAGTCTCGTGTGGTTTTGGTGAGACTTGCAGAGCTCCACAAATAAATTGCCCTGTGCTCCCTTGTTTGCAAAATCTGCTGTTCAGCTCCAGACTGCTTTTAAAAACACAACTGCGCTAATATTCACACTTTAACTGATCAAATTGGAAGCCTTTAACCCCAATTTTAGCTTCTTTATATATTTACGGGCCCTCAACAGCTAAATCCTGCTAAATGAGAAAGCATCATGACACTCTAAACAGCTGTTACCATGCATATTTACAGCAAGTATGACGGTATAAATTCATCTATGATGACATTTAGCTAAAGCGTAAAGGATGGTGTCCTCTGTAACGGGCAGCGGTCATCTTCGGTGAGTAATAGCGAGTATATTGGTGGAGATGATGGCGGCCCACTTGTCCAGCGGGAACAGCACTTATCCTCCGTCCCCTCAGAAATGGACTGGACACAGGTGAAACGGTTGGCCAGTGAGTGCTTGACAACATCAATGCGAGGGGTAAATGGACTCGCAATTTTCTCGCTGAATCACAGAACACATCTTCACAAACACGTCACGAAGCAAATCGCTTAGCTGAGAGGAAAGATTCGATTTGAGAGTGGTGTGATGAGGGTCCTGAATCAGTCAAGTAAAGGTCCTGGGCTATTTACTGGGGTGAAAGACAGTCGATTTACATTTGTATTTGCATGGAAATATAGTTGATATTACGCATATGATTTGTGCAATGAATGAATGGTGCAGACTTCACCTCCGGAGTCTTCATTAGCATGTTACCATTTCATTTGAGAAAAACAAAGTAAATCAAAAATCAAAATAAAAGTCTGGTTTAACTTGAAGAAATTGTGACAGAGATATATTACTACTGTGCAGCAGAATGTAAGAGTGTAATAGTACTAACACTACTACTGCTTCTACATACTATTATAAACATTATTCCAATTTATTTTTAAAGGCATAATCACAATATTTCTTTCATGTTTTAGTTCGCCAAACAATTTAAAGGGTTTAATTTGAATTTTATTAAAGGAGAAATGAAACTTGTGTTTTATGCCATCATTTGATTATCAGAACAATTATTTATTATTGTTTTTAAAAAGCCATGTAAAAATAACAAAATGTTTAAAATACAGTTCTGCAACTCTTAATTTATTTATATTAATTCGCCATTTGTGAACTGATACTCACTGTTCATATCTATATATCTAAATATAATAATATTTTTTAATATTAGTATATTTTATATACAATTAAAAATATATATGCAATATATACATACAACTTAAATTTTCAGCAATTTATAGTGTAGTACTTTAAACTACAACAAAACCGAAAACAAAAACAATAACACTATACAAACAACAATAATAATAATAATAATGAATCCTAGTATAAATTGTCAAATGATTAAGATGTATTTATGTATATTTTTTTTATATCATATTTTTTCAGTTAAATTGGGAAAAATGTATATACATCTATGCATCTTAAATTTATGAATGTATAGTGTAGTATTTTTAATAATAATAATGATTATAATAATGTTGTTATTATACATAATTTTTTATTCTCTCTCCCATATATATCATTACTAAATAAAATATGCAATATATATATATATATATATATATATATATTATTACATTATAAACTGCTGATTATATACAACAAATTATTATTTTTTCTCTTTTTTCAATTAAAATGAAAAAACTGAATATAAATATATGAATCTTAAATATCTGAGTGTACAGTGTAGTATTTTTTAATAATAATAATTATAAAAATAATAATGTTGTCATTATACATAATTTTCTATTCTCTCCCGTATACATCATTATTAAAAAATATGTAATATATTTTTTTAATAATGATCTATATATATATATATATATATTACATAATATTATATTATTACACTCTAAAATGCTGATTATTTCCAAAAAAAATATTAATTTTTTAAAAAAAAATTCCATTATCAAATGCTTTGTTTGGCTGTGATTTGGGAGCAGCAGGACAACTGAAATCAGTAAATTATAAATGATAATTTATTTGCTCTGGAGGGGGTTCAGTCCTTCCGCTGGCTCTCATCTCAAAGCTCACCCTTTTCTTCCTTTCTGTCCTCCATCTCCAGGGAAGGATCGCTTCACGATCAGGGGAAGGCTCTGAATTACCTTCCTGCTGCCCGAATTCATGCTTGAGGAGAACGTAAGCAGGAAGACTGTGGAGCATGACGTTGTTTCCCCAGGCCCTCGATGCCCACACGCAAACACCTCTAATTGCATTCATGCGCGTTTCGCAGACGCATTTAAACAGATATGTAGTAAATTAGGCCGATCTCCGGATGCGGTTGCACCGACCACATGAAAAGCGGTTTGGTCTGTAATGCTTTGTGTGCAAGCGTGATCTAATTTGCCACGTTAAATAAACAGAAATCAAATGCAGATACCTCCTTAAAAACAAAATTACGCCTCGAGGAATAAAAAATTGCTTTAGTCCCACTTGGGTAAATAATGAATGTAAGAAGCATGGCGAAATATACTAAATCTGCATTTAGATGGAAATGTTTTTACAAGCATAACCCCCTGGAGATCGCTCTTTTGTTTGAAATTCTGCCGTTGTTTTTAATCTTTCTGAGGCCGAGCCAAAAAGAAGGTAAAATACGGAGGGTTATAAGGCCAAAAAATAGAGCGGCTGCTTGATGTATTGTGACTATTTGCCGTCGTCTTTGAACACCTGAAATGCATTAAGTGCTGTCAGAAGCCTTTATCAAGCCAGAACAGGAAACACAAGGCAACAGCGCTCGAACGCATCTCTTACACGGACCTTTTTTTCCTCCTCTCTTTCTTTTTCTGCAGGCTAATGTAATTGGCTGCTTGCTGACAGTGGCCCCATTGTCTTCAATTACCCAGCAGCCACCGAATGACTGATCGATTGCGGGCCGGGGTTATGCTGACGAGTCATGCCTTCTGGAGTTATTTCATTCATTCACCTTAACGCTGATATTTGAGGGATTTTATGAACTAATGGGCCTTTTATTACTACGCCGACTGCAATTAATGATGGTAAAATATAATAAGGTTGGTGGTGGGGGGGGGCTTTCTTCACACAATCTTTAATAGTGATGGACGGCTTTCGGTGGTGTTTGTGTGAATGTTAACTGCTTCCAGTTTAATGTTTGCTGCGGCAGCTGGTATACTGTACGAAGTTAACAACGTCACAATGATAAATCTGAAAATGTGCTGTGATCTCACTTCAGTGTGGTGAGCGAGCGCCAGCCAAATATTTACAGCCATGCCAGGCCAAAACCTTATTATCTTATATAATAATATTAGTTAATAATATAAAATAATATCCATTTATTATTACTATTATCATTATTAGTTGTTATTATTGAATATTAAAATAAATGAATCCATATTAAATTAATTTTAAATGAATTAATAATAATAATAATATTATTATTACCTTAATAATGATCACATAAATAAATAATGAATTGTTTACATACCCTAATTTGTATTATATTATTATAATTATTATTATTATTAATACAAAATAATATTATTAAATAATATAATCGTTTTATTGGTATGTTGAATAATACATAGAATCAAATGAATTAATAATAAATTAATTAAACAACAACTTATTATTAATGCTTATTATTATTATTATTATTATAACCTTAGGATAATAACAAACCTTAGGTAAATAAATAAGTCTTCTACTTTCCTTACGTGACCAGTGATGTTACTGGAATTTGGCTGCAAATGTTAACTACTATACTACTAAACGCTTTTTAATGATTGCCATGGCAACAGAGACAAACCGCTAATGCGACAATGAACCAGTGGCCACTTTTACAGTCCACCACTTGTCAAATTGCCCATGTTAGTCAGTATTTCCCCCTGCTCCTTCCCTCAGTCCCTTAGCCACAGGCCGAGACTGTCCCGCGGAGTCTGATTGCGAATGAGAGCTCGCTATGCATGCGCCCACTGAGCTCGAAACAATCATGTGTCCACGCATCCAAAGCACTAGCGACAAACTCACAGAAATGTGCGCGGCGGGAGCCAGCAGCCCCGAGGTAAATCTACATATGTGTCATTTGCACCGAATAAGGACTGTTTGTTTGATTCACGCTCTTAAGTGCAGCCTTCAATGGCGTCTTTCATCCTCCGCCATCTTGGACAAGGCCGCCCCCGAAAGCGTGTTTGAGACGTGGAGTCATTGGATTAAAAGCGAACAGGTGTGCTAATACGGTGGCTAACGCACGCGGGCCGTCCTAATGACATTCCTTTTTCTGAAAGTGTCTCGCATGAGATGCTCTCCCCCGGAAACCCCCCAGAGGTTCCCGCCATATTCACAGCTCCATGAATATTAACCGAGCCCAGGGTGTCTGAGCTCAATATCTCCTGTCTTCCTTCCTGTCTCCTGCTCAGATACACACACATACATAAAGATACTCTGAGTCCAGAGGCTTTTTTCTCTGCTAGGTAATGGCACAGTTATTTAACGCGATACGGGGATGCTACTCAACCCAAGTCCCCTTCAGATAAAAAAAATATACCCGCCGGCTCCAACATAAACTGGGGCAGCAGCTGCGTGACTTATGCATGGCTAAATATTTGAGTCTTGTAACATTAAAATTAGTTGGCATTGGTAATGTTTAAACTAATTATTTATGGAAATACCAGACTGATTAAATACCGTGCATCAATAAACTCATTTTTTTTGACATTTCAATCCTTTTGGGCATAAAGTACATTGATTATGTTGGCATTTTACATTTTGAGAAAAAGAACATTAAAGACAAATGGCTCAGTGGCTTACAACACAAAGACAAGCCAAGCTGTGGCATGGAAAAAAAGGTATTTATTTATAAAAAAAAAAAAAAAAAAATAATATATATATATATATATATATATATATATATATAAAATGGCACTGCCTATGTAAGTGCTTTAATAATAATAATAATAAAAAATTATATTTGCCCTGTTTTAATACTAAATATATAAATATAAAATTCCTATTTTCCAATTTGTTATTTTTTGTTATTATTATTGTTATTATTTAAATGAAATAACATTTAATAAAATTAAATAAAATTAGTGATATTAATGTTAAAAATAAACTAATTGTTGAATTTTCAACTTTACTGTATTAATGTATTTCTCCTTACTATTTTTAGATAGCTCCTCAATATTTAGAAGTTTCACAAAATAAATAAAAATAAATAAATCAATATAATTTTAAACACTTTATATTAATATTGCAAAAAAAATGTACAATGTTTTTTATATGTATTCAACTGAATAATCTCAGATACAGTTTCTCAATAGTAAATATAAAAAACTCATATAAAAATTTTAACTAAACAAAACTAAATTAGCTTTGTGTTAAATTCAATGAAAAATTGAACAAATAGTGTAAAATAACCAGCCACTTGTAAAGTTGACTCTTGCAACATTGCCCTGGTTGATAGATGAGGAAAGCAAAATATATATATATTTAACACTCATGCCGACAAAGTGTCCTTATTTACACCACCGGCATCCCATGAGAGCAGTTTCGATGGAGAGCGAAGCTAAGAGGGCGAGGGAATCTTTATGCAGATTATGCACAGCTTGTCTCGCTCATCCAGCTGAAGTTAAAAGTGAAAGGCGCGTGTGGTCCTCAAGTGCCAGACCTGACTCCAAGCAACTGGTGCAGATGGCAGCAAGCGGGTCAGGAACCGAGAGACTCCACGGCCCGGCCTGCAGCCCTGCAAGCGCCCGATAAGACCCGGTGTCGTCTGAAATCAGAAGAGGCCGGTCTGTGAAACAGTGCATGCAGCACAGCCTTGCCAAAAGTTCTGACTTGGGACCCGGTTTTGCATTGTGAAGCATGAAGCTTTTACATCTACAAAAGGCTTTTGACGGAGTAGGATTCAGTCGGCACAAGCTATGCGTCAGCGTCTTCCTTTTTCACGGCACGTGGGCACGTATCGCCGCCGCTGAGAGCCGTTGCAAGCATTAGAGTGAGTGATGACAAGTCTTTAGGTGGCAATGTGAGGAAATGAGGCTTTCTGCAGATGAAAGTGTTCCTCGCGCACTCTCTATTTACTGCAGATGGAAGCAGCAGAGGGGCGGAATCCAGCCGAGGGGGATTTATCAGCTATGTCCAAAAAGGCTCATCAGTGTCTGGTCAGGGGAAGGTGTGCGACGGTAATTATCACAAGATGAAAGGACGAGAGAAAACCTGTTTAAAGGGATGGTTCCCCCCCAAAAATGAAAATTCTGGCATAATTTACGCCCCTCGTTTCCAATCCTGTATCACCTTTTCAGTGAACACGCAAAATAATGCAAAACAAGAGTGTTTTGAACTTTTTGTGCATCCATTTAAAGTCAGTGGGGTCCAAAAAATCGGTCACCATTGAGTTTCTCAGCTAGACAGGCAGAACAACAGATAGACAGACAAAAAGAAATGATAGATAGACAGATAGACAGACAGACAGACAGACAGACAGACAGATAGACAGATAGATAGATAGATTTTTTGTGCATCCATTAAAAGCCATGGGGTACACGCTTTAAAATCCAGGTTCCAGAATAGGGTTTTTACCGCAGTGCCGTAGGAGAACCATTTTGGGTTACCGAAAGAACCTTTCAGCGAACAGTTCTTAAAAGAACCATTTTAATACATTGTAGTAATCTAAAGAACCTTTGGTGTAATGTAAATGTACCATGGATGTTAAAGGTTCTCAATGGAACCATCAACGCCTATAAAGAACCTTCATTTTAAAAGCGTAGGTTGCACTTGTTTCATCTATTGTGGGTAAAAATTGCACTAATGCAGCAGCAGGTATTGGACATTTTGAGATTTGAAAAAGTTGTTACTGAGTCAACAAGGGCATTTGATTGACAAGCGTGCTCCCACGACTGAATGGATAAGAGTAGATGAATGCTGAAATTCAGGAGAGAATGACTCACCATGTTCCAGGGTGAAGAGCAGACACACAGCCAGGAGAGACTGGAGCGCAGTCAAGCGGAGCTCCCCCAGCATCCTAAAGGAGAAACACAAAGAAAAAGAGAGAGAACGGTGAATTGATTATACATTCCGTTCATGTCAAAACTAATTATAATCAAACGATCAAAGACTGCAAGTGCATTTTCACTATTTTTCAGTTCATAGGAACCAAGTAACCAAGTAAAATCTTATTTAAAGCAGGCCTCTCAAATGTCTTTATATCCTGTCCAAAAAGCAATTGTACTGGACTCAACATGACAGAAGCATCTCTACAATCTTGGTGGTGTATGTTAAGCACAAAAATATATCAGTTATTACAGCATTTGTATCAACATTATCACAGGATGTAAACAGCGGCAAAATCACTCACAACATGTGAGGTTTCTTACGTGGAGCTTTTAAAGGCAAGCATTTTTCTTTTTGTTGTTGTTGTGGTAAAACAGTTACAGAGGGCTGGCTGAGCAGATCAAATCTCAAGATACAAAAACAGATCAAGATGGACAAACAGATAAATAGAACACTGAAAAATAGATACGTAGGTAGATAGAACCACAGACAGACAGACTGATGAACAGAGCAAAGGACAGATAAACACACTGGATGACAAACTGACCAACAAACAGAACAACGAATTGACTGACAGAACAACAGGGGGAGACAGACAGAAAAAAAGACTGACAGAGAGAAGAAGAGACAGATCGACAGACAAAACAAATGACCGAGAGAGTGACAGATAGATCGACAGACAGAAAGACAGACACAACGAAGGACTGAGAAAGCAACAGACAGAGCGACAGACAGACAAGGAATAACTGACAGAATGACAGACAGAGCAGCAGACAAATTGACAGACAGAACAAAGGAATGAGAGATTGACAGACAGACAGAACAAAGGATTGACAGACAGACAGACAGAACATTTTGGTTCACTGTCATTTTGCTTTATTTGATCTTTGAACTATGCTTTCAGGAAACACAGAATCTTTGAACTATGCTGGTAACGATGGAACTTGCGACCATAGTAGGCTCACCATGCTTTTGGGAAAGCACCTCAGAACGACAGACAGAACAAAGGATTGACAGACAGACATTTGGGGGATGCTTATCTTGGTTTTGTATTTAAAGGATTGAAGCAAAAGGGTCGGGGCAATTCTGTAGTCAGAAAGCCCGTAGTGTGATGTGTCTCTACACTACATACTATCTATTTCAGGTCAGGTATGCATATTTTACTTTTAGATTAATCTTTGAGAATTTGATGTTTTATATGATGGGATATTTTTGAATTGGCAGTGTAATTGACATGATACATATTTACCTGACTGATAATAAATTGTTACATTTGATCTCTTTCTGTTTTACTCTGTAATTATTGACTCTAGTAGATTACGTTGCATTATTGCTAACGGCATGAGCACCCGAATGAATGAGTAAATAAAATAAAGAGTTAACTAGAATAATCAGAAGAATACTAATTAGAAACAGACAAACAACCAATTTGCCTTTCAACTTAAATTTGAGGTCATAATAAGAATAAGAATAAGAAACCCTCATCAACCATTGGACTCCTTCCTTGGGCCAATTTGTGGACCTTACAGGACTGACTGACAGACAGAACAGAACAGAATAAGAGACAGATAAACAGAAAGATTATTAGAGCAAAGGATGGATAGATAAATGGATGGATGGATAAAAAAAGACAAAGAGATTGACAGATAGATTAAGGATAGATAGACTTGTAGACAAAACAGCAGACAGATAGATAGACTAAACAACACAGTCAGAATGACAGACAGAACAAATCACAAACAGAAAAACTGTTAATATATAAAACAACATACTGTATATAGACAGATAGAGAGAAAAACAGACAGAGACAGTTAGACAGAACAAGACAGATTTAGTCTGAAAAGAGAACAGATGCGCATTAAACTACTCAACAAAACAGAGCTAGATATGACAAATAACTACCTTTTTAAAAAGAAAGGCTTTTATAACTCACATTAACTACACAAATCCCTCAACCAGGTTTGCATTTTATAGGGTCGCCAAGTATATCAATGTCTGACAAGCCCATTCTACATTAATACAGGGAGAAAGTGTTCAGTACTAACCAAGTGTGAGAGAGACAAAGAGCCGACAGTAAATAATAGATGCTGCGGATCCGACTCGCTCTGGCCAAGGGCGAAACACAAGCCTCTGTCTGAGAGATTGGACATGGATAACCAGTGTACATTACAGCGGGCCGCTCACCTGCTCCGAGTCAAAGACGAGCGCAAGGAGAAATAGAGAGATGAGCCGTCCAGCGCGTCAAAACCAATGAGACAGCCGGTTCATTTACGTCCGTGCAGTCGATTAATCGCTCTGAATTAATTTGATGGGTTAAATGGACGGCGTAACAATTCAGTCAAAGCTGGATTTTCTGCTCTGCTTTGTTCCTCTCGATTCCTGATCATGTGACCTCCAGAAACTTCTGGAGAATCACGGGAGTCTATCTCGTAATTGTATCTGCAGGTTGGAGCCTTGCAGTTTTCGCTGGCTGTCACAGGCAGGTGACAGATGACAAGCCGAAAACCTCCTACATAGAGGTAGGCGAGCAAACACATACACAAAAAACACTAAGATAAACCCACACACATACTAAAAGAACAGATACTCAAACAAAAGGAAGCCGACGTGCTTGCAGATAAAGGATCTGGTGGAAGGTTTGGCGTAGAAAAGCACACAAACACAGAGTCCCTTACAGCTCAGTGCATGAATCTGTTTGTATCGTCAAAGACTTTCTCTCGAAGGTTTTTGAGGGGAAAAGCACGATTTTAGATGCTGCCCACTTCGTCTTCGCTGTGGGAAGGCGATTGTGCGCTGGCATGTGCTAATCCTGCTGTTGTCTTGCCCAGCCTGGGCTCTCTGATCCTGGCAAAACATCATGCCAGACCTCTGTAGACTCCTACAGCCTCCGGCCTCCATCAACTCATCCAGAGTCTTGTTAGGGCTAAAGCACGCATCAATACTGCTCATACCTGGGGTTTGTCCATGCGAGGAGATGTGCATTATTGCATTAGGTTATCAGGCTCAACGGTTTTCACCTGGTGGACATTAAACAAGTCAAAAGATATCCTATGGAGTTACACTGCCGAGAGAAAACTTTAAATAAAATCTGAATATATAGGTATATATTGGTAAATCCTGAATTTAAGGTTATAATTCTAAATAAGCAAATGCAAATAATGAATATCTACTTGTAAATGTAAATATATATATACAAATTTCAATATATTTCAATATATATATATATATATATATATATATAAATGTCAATTTAGAAGTACATTTGAATTTTAAACATATGGGTCAATTTATCAGCTTTTGCAAAAATCTGGTTCACAAATATATACACACATATATTGATACACCCATTTGTATTTATATATTCCAGTTTATATCCATGTATTTAAAAATAAATATATATATTCATACAGCCATGAATTATAACTTTATATATAGGATTTATATATACATTTAGATTTCATATTTCTAATAATTGTTTGCTGTTTGGTCCTTAATAATTCTAATAGTGTAATATTAATAAGGATATACAATTATATATATATTTCTTATTAAAAAGACGGAAAATTGCTTTGGATAAAAGGGTCTGTTTGAAAAAATGTAAAAAGATTATTTGATTTAATATAAAGTGTTATGGTAAGTAAAACAAGTAAATAAATAAATAAACAAATATAACATAAAATGAAATAATATAAAATGTAAATATAAAACAAAATTGAATGCAAACATAAAATGCAATAAAATAAGTAATGTATATCACAAAACAAATGAAAGAGCAAATAAAATTATATAACTAAATGGATAAAGCAATACATACATAAATACATTAAAAACAATAAAGCTAAAATTTTGTGAATAAATAAA
>JAUCMR010045010.1:0-20642 GCA_032357425.1 Enteromius argenteus | reverse complement strand
TGTGTGTGTGCACTTGGATGGGTTAAATGCAGAGCACAAATTCCTAGTATGGGAAACCATACCTGGCCACATGTCCTTTCCTTTCCTTAAATGAGGAAGCCATGACATTAGGGATGAGGTCGTCAAACACCTAGCAACCATCCAAAAGAACACCCTAGCAACCACATAGAAAAATGTTTATGACTACCTAGCAGCTCCCTGGCTATAACAAATTGCCATCATGAGCAGGCACAGCTTATATTTATTTCAGAAAATGTAAATTATTTCTCTGCCATCAAAATACAACTCATAGATACAGATGAAAAGCATTTCCTTAGCCCAGCACTCTGTCCCCTGTTACTCCAGCGGCTGCTGATTACACACGATTGCATGCTTTGTTTGCAGTTTCAGTAATATTGTTGTGTGCCATTGAGACACTCATTAATTTTTAATTAACATTGTTCTCAACAAAAGAGATTGGCAAGAACAACAACCAGGCTAGTTATTCCCAGAGACAATCTATTAATGAGATGCAAATGAGCTGTTATTATCTGATTAGTGACAAAATAATTTCAACAAATAGGCGTACTAGTATGGCAGCTTGAATTTGTTTGTCCACATTTAAAATTTTAATGTTGAGTAAATAGTTTTATTAGTGCTGAGGAAAACAAGTTGTGACATTAAGCAATTAGGCAATTTTTTTTTCTTCTGAAACCACTCGAGTCTTCCAGTGACTGAACAAGAAGAGCAGAGCTTGTGGAAAATAACCAGAGATTAGATCTACTGTCTCTAAAATCTGTTTTACACTGTGCTAGAGAAGACACGGTGATTCCTCACAGCCAGAAGCAGCTAACAGAGCCTCATTATAGATCCCCACAGCACATTTGGATTCAGAGATTAGAGGATGTAGCTGCGCTCATTACAGGATTGTTCTTTTAATGTTACTTTGGAATGTTTTTACTGCCTCACATCTCAGTCTTTAAATAGAGTAAAAGCTCCTGGCTATGATATCTGGCATGGCAGGAGCGGAAGCAGGTGTGTGCGCGTGTATGTTGGTCTGTCTGATTAAATGATTAGATGGATTGTGTCCAGTATACTTGCACTAAATGCCAGTGATTTTCACAATTACATTACTGCAAATGTGATGAAAACACAGAGATACAGTATTAGGTTCCAATCTCAGGGAGTTACGTGGTCACTCTGCCATTTACAACATTTTTTCAGCCCTTGAAAGCACAAAATAGCTCCATTGAGCAAACTGGATGATGATTTAAATGGCAACATAATACTCACCTTATTTTGCAATGCAGAACTAGGCTATTTTCTGTGAATGTGCAAGACTTCCAAATCATTAGTCGCTCAAATAACTGGAAGAATACCAAATGAAGTATGGTAAACTACTGCGATTCCAACCAGTTTGTTTATGAATATGTTAATAAATCAAAATAATATAATAACAAACACCAGTTTGCAACATCAAGCAGCATAACAGATTGTTTTTGTACAGCTAATCTCAAGTTACTAATAGCCACACCTAAAAGTTAAATGTAAGGTGCTGTATTACATTTTTTAAAGTTTTGTTTTTTGTTTAAGGCAAGCATTACTATTGTTTATTCTAAGCCGAATGTATAAAATATGGTGCATAACCTCTCTAGCATCATTTGTGTCATAAAACAAGCTGAAAAATCTTTTAGACTTACACTGTAAGACAAGACATATCTAGGGGCCAGTGTATCCAGAAGATGGGCTCTTTTGAAATTCAAAATCAAAATCAAGTTATTATTAAAAGTGTTATGTTGTGGTGAGCACATTTGCATACATGTAGGGTCCATTAATAACCTGAACTTCCAGCTCACTGGTCAAATCTTTCATCTTTACTGTTGGACTGAACTCTTTCTTCTGCTTCATTGATCAGACAAACATTAGCAGACATTGCATCAGTTATACTGCTGCTCCATGTGCCCAAATAAAGCATTTAAAAATGGCTAAAGATGCTGTAAGCTATCGATCTTTCAGATTTCAGTGAAATAGGTTTATGGAGAAATAAAGTCTCTGTGATAGCCTTAGGCACAAAAAAGCAATAGAAAATGGACTTGTCTTTGTGGTGGGTGGTTTTGGACAGAGGTCATGTGATTGATGTCAGCAAAACATCTGAACTTAATACGCAAAGATAACTAGGTTGATTCTCCATTTAAGTATGAAAAAATATTTATAATACTAGAAAAGAAGTTTGTTGATTTCAGTTATCTTTGGAAGGAGAATTAAAAATCAGATACTGTCTAAGTAGTTACTTCTTTTGAATAAGTAATAATTTGCAACCGTTAAAAAGCATGTTTTATATAGTATGAATGTCTGTAGTATTACAGTGCTCAATTATGGGTTATGAAAGGTTTATATTTTGGTTTTGGGAGTCCCAAACAACAGGTTGACATGCATGCAAGGTTAGAAAAAACACTTTTCTTATAATATGCATTTATTTTTACCTTATTTGTTCAACGACTCCCAAATGATCTGTTCAACAATTAATTTTTCCAAACCCCTCCAGTGATTGCTAGATTTTTATTTTGTGTTTGTGAATCATTTCAGTGATTCAGTCAACTATAACTTTAAACATGGTGCATTTTCACATGTAAAACTTTGTGTCACTTCAAAGCCACTCACAAGTCATCTCCCGAGGCCTCATGGGATAGTAAAGTGTGCATGGTATGCAGAATCTCACCAGAAGGGGTATCAGAAAGTAGTAAATACTTCTGTGAATTCGGATATACTACTTTTCTCACTGTTTTTTTTTTTTTTGCCTTATAAACAGTAGAGAAATGTGCAATTTTGCAAGCAACCATGGCCTTATTGTTAAGATACCAACCTCTGTGCCATTAGAGAACAGTCAACTTGGATCATACGTGCCTTCAATAATCACATTTTTTGCAACAGTCAAACACTGTTTGCAGATACCACAGGAATTAATGAGTGTTGTAAACCATTAAATCCGTTAAAAAACAGCCTCTGGTCTCCTTTCCTATGTACTGCAGAACTAGGCTTGTTTTGCTAACTTTTAGATACTTGCCTTAAAGCGGTTTTGGCCTACAGGCTTGTAACAGAGACAAAAGCCTAAGGTGACGATCCATGTGCATAGAGTTTAACAGAAGATCAGCAAGCAATTCAATAAGTAAATCCACAAAGAGTAAAACGAAAAGCAGGCAAGGTTAAATGCCACACAACATTCGAAACGGCAAATGAATTCAAAACAGCAGGCACAAATCTAAAGTCATCACACCAGGCATTTCAAAGAAGTGATAAGTGCTTTCAAAACACTGCTCCAGGAAGCTTTGAAACCCTTGGGAATTATTTGCTTTGAACCAGTGATTCGTTCATGTTCATGCACGTACTGTATTGCAACAAATTATTGCTGCTTAACAAATTCAAGGCCAGAGGACAATCTCTGTGAACCCATTTCTGTTTTTACCTGACATTTGTAGAGCTCTATTAATAGTCTCTTATTGGCCTGATAAATCAGCTCTCCATAAAACAAACAGAACAAGCATTGCAATAAAAGAAAATAACACATATTAGACAGACACTTCATATTTAATGGTATTGCAACAGCAACAGGTTGACATGCATTGAAGGTCAAAAAGTAATTTCATTGTCTAATAATATGCATTTATTTTTACCTTATTTACTCAGTGATGTTTAACCATTCATTTTTCCAAACCCCTACTTTCTGTGACTCTTATCTGTGGTGATTGGTCCGATTGGTCTGATTTTCATTTTATCATGCCTGTAATGCTTGATAAAGCAGCATTTGTGAGCCAGTGCTGTTCTGTGTATAGCGTTACTGGGGGAACCGCTATTATAACCGCTCCAAAAGAGGCACCTAGTGGCAAATAATTAATTAGCATTTTCATTCAGACCAACGTGAAAAAACCATCAAGTGGGTGGGCAATATCACTGATTCATGTTGATGTCAACATGAATAGATTGGGATTTGTTTGAAAATCAATGAAAATCAAGTGTTACACACTGCATGAAAGGTCATTTTAATAAAACTTTCAATAAAAAAAAATTGTTTGTAAAGTGCTCTCTTTAACAGTCCAAATTATATTTTTACGTCTTCCAAACAGCAAACACCCTTTTAGTCCTATGGAAAGGCTTGGAGGAGTCTGGACAGTTTTTAATATAACTCTGATTGGATTTGTTTGAAAGAAGAAAGTCACAAACACCTAGGATGCTTCGTAGGTAAGTAAAACACAATCTAATTTTCATTTTTGGGTGAACTAAAACACGTTTTCATTGCACTGACACAGTTCTGCACTGCTCTTATTTTTCTTCAAATCTAACATCTGCTTTAGCGTTTCTAAAATTAACAACTTCATGCAATAACAGACAAATATATTGCTTCAACACTTATCTAGCCAGTGAATCATAACCTTAGGTAAAAGTTTCTTTAATAACTCCCCTCCCATTCATTTGCATTCCCAGGCATATTTAGGAGATAGTGCTGCTAATTGTCACTTTCACCAGAAGTGTTTAAGATTATTGCAATCCATTGTACTGTATCAGCAATTAAGCTATTCAATTAAAAAGTGCTCTTAAATTTTCAAATAGAAGGAACACTCCTTTTCTTGATAGACACCAATTTAGCACTTTGTGCCAAAGTGGCAAATTACAGCACTCTGTGTTCCTATTCATCATACAATAATTGAATGGCAAGCACAAAAACATCTTCATTTAATCTGAAAACTACAATTTTATGACCAAACATATTAAAACAAAGAAACTTTCTGTGTTTAGTTCTTAAAATAATAATTTTTAATTGGTGTGAAGTACATTTTTAAAAAACTAAGAAACTTTTTAGAAGAACCTAAGAACCTTTTATACAAGGAAAAGAGGATGTCGAAATGTTCGACCGTAATGAAACCATAGATGCCAATAAAGGACATTTATTTTTAGGAGCAAAGAAAGTTTCAAGTTTTAAAACCCATCATTTTCTGAGCTAAATCCAAAGTGGGGCCACTATTGGAGCAATAAAATAATGGTTTCCGCAGTAACGCTGTACACAAAGCAGCACTGCACTCACAAACGCTGCTTTATCATGCATTATAGCCATGATGAAATAAAAATGAGACCAATCAGACCAATCACCGCATTTTAGCATCACACAAGGGAGAAGTTTGGAAAAATTAATCATTGAGTGAACCATTTGGGAGTCCTTGAGCCAGTAAGGTAAAAATAAATGCAATTTATAAGACAATTAAAGCGTTTTTTGACCATGCACCTGTTATTGGGGACTCCTAAAACCAAAATATGAACCTTTCGTTACCCATAAAAGGGGTACTTTAAGACACCTTCAAAAGGAGGTTCTCCAGAACATTCTAACTTTTTACAGTGTTCGGTGATGCTCTGTGGTATCTGTCTGATTGGATGGTTAACACCCAGTCATGTTTATGCATATACGTGCACCATCGGGTCTCATTCAGTGTCTCGTCATCGGGGATGTGGGTGCACAAATCACACATCAGCACACAGGCCAATGTGTGTTACAGAAATGTTTACTCTCAATTATCATAGCAATAACATGCACTATCAGCCTGGAAAATAATGCTCTGCTCTTCATTTCCTGCCCTATCTCTCTCATTCAGTCCCTCGGCCGGGGTATAATTACTCATTATTGTCTACATTGGCGGTAGAGCCAATGAAGGATTGCCATATTCTATAATTGTCTCAAAGGAAAGTTTGCAAATCATTCTGCCTCATCCACAGTAGCTCTGCCAGTGCCATAACATGATAACGCTATTTAATTTACCCACTGGGGTGAAGACAAGCAGAATAAATCAAAGCGAGGAGTGTCATAATCTGTTATCTTTGGGATGATCATCAAGTCTGGGTAAAAACATTCTTGATCATCCCTAATCTATTCTGTCTATTCGGTTTGCATCTTTTTTATGCTCACCCACCACTGGAGCACTGCCACGCCTGATGGAGCTATCAAACTCTGAATATCTGATAATAGTAATGGCTGCAGGTTTGTGGCTTCCTATCTGATTTTCCCATTCAGTACTTGATGAGATTTTGTGATGATTTTCTTTTGAACAAATGGAAAACAATCAAAGGAACTTTGAAATTGAATGCATGGGAAGTTACTGGCACATTGTATAGTTTTGGAAAAGTTTGCATGACACATAATTAACTCTTTACATACTTTGTAGATTGTTTCCACTATTTCTTGCGGAAATGAGGTGGCACAACACAAAAGAAGATATTCTGAAGAACATTTCTGTATGTACAATAGTCAATGAGGTTCAAAACAGCACCAGGTCTCACTGACTTTCAGTGGACAGTAAAAACATAGAAACATTTTAATGGTAAAAGATGGCAGAGTTTATATTTATGGGTTAACTATCCCATAAAGCCTATTATTATTATTATTATTATTATTAAGTATTTAATTAATTTTTTTTAAATATAAAATTGTTTACTGAACCTTAAGACAAAACAATCATGCATATGTTCTTTATTATAATTTCTTTATTTTTTCCTTATACATGCAGGATTTTATGGAACCCTTATGACACACACATTTTTATTTCACAATTATATTTACTCACCTATTCAGTGTTTATATTTTAACTCTGAGTAAGAATAGTCAAAACTACTAAATATGAACTCAGAATGGTGAGATATAAACTAAAATTTCTAAGAAAAAAAAAATCTGAATTGCAAGATTTAAACTCAGAAGGTAATTCAGATTTAATTCAGACAGTTTATATTACTCAAATTATGTGTTTATATTTCTCTATATCAATCAATAACAATTCTCAGTCTCATATCAGTAACGACTTTTTTTAAGAACTGATGTCTGAATTGTGAGATACAGTCACATTACTTTTTATGCAAATCAATGAGATCTATAATGTATAACAGACAACTTAAATGAAATGCAGTCCAGCAAGTGTTCAACTTGAAATATTACTAAAAGTAATTCTAAAAGTATGTTTACTTTGTGACCATTTAAATCAGTAAAGATTTCACTGCAGTGGACATCTTCCTTTTGTTTCTGGAAAGGTTAAGACATTGGAAGTCTGCCTAACCGCCCTTCATCAGCCACCACACAGGATCTTTTTGCAGTGTTTTCAGAATCAGTTTATGGAATAAGAGTGAAAAGCAAAGGTTAGGGGTTCAAATCGATGCTTCCAAGCTGACAAACATGAGTGAGAGCGCGTTTGATGAAAGTCAATAGCCTTGACTGTTTCTGCAGACGCTGTAGACAAGCTGTGGTTACACAACACTTATGTGTTTTTTTTTTACTCACTGAGAAAAAGATATTCTTATTTTTATGATTTTAGAGGTTGAAGTATTCAATAGGTTGAAGCCCAGGGCACATTCTGCTACTTAAAATGCCTTGAGTTTTACTGTATCTAAATTCCATTGTGAGTAAGCTGATATTTTATTATTTCCCTATTTGTAAATATTCATAGCTGTGGTAATATCACTCCACCTCCTCTTACATCTGCTGCCTTTCTGCTCTTTCAGGTAAAAACCTCTACTCTTTCTTATCTCTTCATGTATTTATTCATGCATTTGAGTTCTTTGGGACATAACTACCCACTGCTACATCATTATTATACAAGATGATATACAAGAGAAACTAACATTATAAAAATTATGTAACAGAAAATGACCCCAATATATCATATACTATCACTTAAAGTGGCTTATCAGAAATTTAGTTTTAAAAATACCCAGTAGGTCACAGGTGTCTATTTGCAGAGAGCTGGAAATGGGGGAGCAGCTGGGATCAGATCATTCCCTCAGAGTTAAAACATGCTATTTAAGGGATCTGTCTTAACCGCAGCACAGACACAAACAGCATCACTAATATGAACACATACATCTGTGCAAATTCACTCACAAACATGCATGGTATATGAATGGATGGATAGATTGACAATGATACAGAATATATTGTTCTTTCCCAAGCTGTACCGACCAAACACTTTACTTTTTTCTGTCAGGTTTTTTGCTTACATATTCACAAATAGACTGGTCTAATATAAGGCAGCGGCTATTTATATTGAGTGCAAATAGAAATTATAGATAGAAACTGTCTGCGCCATGTATAAATAGGACTAGGCTAACTGCAAATCATGGTAGATGCTATTCATATAAAGTCTAAATATAAGTAATATGCTATTTTAACAATGCAAAAAAACAAACCAGCTTATAATTTACTGTACAAATTATTTAAAACAAAATTAAATGACATTAGATGGTTTTTCATTTAAATAACTATGTTTCCTCTTAGTTTCTTTTCAGCTACACTGTTAAATTAATGTTTACTGCTTTATTTTGGTGTCATGTGTGTTACTAGCGTGGCTGCGGTCCTTGTTAAAATGAGATCAGGGAGCATCTGTCAGCATGTTTCTGACCTGAGTCCTGCTGTCCATCTAAGAGTGTGCCTTTCTTCACCCTCACACATTCTGCTGATAACATAGCCTTTTAACAGTCTCCCCATTTGCATGAACAAAAGCTCTATCTCTCCGCAGCATCTGCCCTGTGTCACAAGTTACAGGTGAGACATACAGAAAAAAGCAATATACGATCCATGCCCACTGGTCCTTATCTCAGCACAGCATGTGCTCACAAACACAATCAATCCCTACACAGCAGCGTTATTTTCATTAATATTTTGAAGTAGTCCGTTTATTTTTTATAGTTTCCATTTACATTTTAATTTTGCATGTTGTGTGTTTTTGCCTTCATATAATATAATATTATATTATATATTTCTGTTAAGTTTTTCTTAATGGTTTTAGTTTTCATATTTTACTTTGAAATAATTTTGACTAAGAAACTGCTGTGAAATTTTACAAATAATTCTAAAGAAAAAAGATGTAGTAGTAATTTAATGCCAGGACATTATCCATTAATTTTTACAGACATTTCCGTTAACTTTAAAACATAACACAATGCAGTGCAACATTCAAAATACAAGTAAAACACCTGTTAAAATCAATACGGAATATTCTTTCATATTAATACACATTGTGCCCTATTCTTCTGGGGTTTTTTTTAGGGTAACACTGCAATTTTTGTAACTTGCAATTCAGTAGTAAGACTGAAAAATAATTTTCTTGTAAAACATACTCTAGTAATTTTTCCTTTAATTACAATTTACAGTTACAGTGATAACCCTGCTACACTGTTGCTATGCAGTTCGAAATGTCATGTGATATTCAAAAATAAAATATATAATTTAAACACAAGTAGTTCAAAGAAACTAACATTGATACATTTTTGTGTGGGTTATAGCCCTGCTTTAACGTGAACTGTTCTTTTACATCAAATGACTATATTTATAACACAGCATGACTAATGGTTAAAGCGATTAATTTATGAAAAGATTAGCTATTAAGAATCTTCATCATAAACTGGCCTCATCTGCAAGTAGGCCAAAGCCAGAATTTGCTTAAAGTTAAAGTGAGACATCAAATGTCACACCGATCAAGAAATGAATTGTCGTTAAAGCTTAGTTTTCCCTTAACATCAACAATAGAATGTCAGATGAGCAAACGTCTGAGGTGACGTACATGACTCTATACATACACGGCACCACTTTAATCTTGAATCAAATTCCCCTTTCACTTCCCACTCATCTTCAATCAAAGCTTCATGCTCACTCATGTCAGTTGTCAATTGGTGGCACTAACTACTGCAGTCATGACAGCTGAGAGGTTTTGTCATGTTATTAAAGAGAATAAAAACAAGATTTTGAACTGATATATTCCTCTGATAAATCAAGAGCATCTTTTCTCAATCAAAAGATGATTGAAATGTTCACAAGCGCCTCTTGCGCAATTTTGGGTTGTGTGCATAATTAGACAAATTGAATGATTCTTGATTTGCATGCAAAGCTTCCTGACCGTCTAAACCCCAAAGCTGCCTATCTACTGGACAAAAGATGCATTTTTATGTTTCGGCTCTGAATTAACACATCAGGTCAATGGGAAGTTGGACCACGAGAGAAATATCTCAGCAGGCTAAAACACAACAAAAGCGATCTTGCTGCGTTTATTAGCTACATGATTGTAATACGCTTCAATAGCAAGTAATTGACATTAGCAGTATGTTTTGGATACTTGTGTTTTTGACAGTGACTGTATTTACTGCAGAACATCTAGATGAAGCACAACTAAACTTTATAACACTTCTTTACTTCTCTAATAATTAACTTGCAGGGATAGCTGTCAGGGAATCAGCCGGCTAAGCGCTTTGCTGTCAAGTCACATGGTAATTTTGCTCATTAGTGTAAAAACAACTGGAAAAAATGTTGAATGTGTTTGCATATAGAGTGTGTTGTCTAACATTTCACTACATATATTCACTATGATACTCACTGTGGTTCACCTCTGCAAATAATTTAGCCCAAACTTAATAGACTTCATTAAAATTTTGTATCTAATTTCAGGTTTAAAGGGATCATTTAAATTAAATTCTGTCATTACTAATATTATCTTAACATTATTAATATTATTAACCCTGAAGTTGTAAAAAAACAAACAAACAAACCAAAAAAAACACATATTTTGGTAACCAAACAGTTGCTGGTATAGACACTGATTTCTATAGTATGGAGAAAATATATATATATGGAAGTTAATGGCTAACTGTAACTGTTTGGCTAACAAAATTTTTCAAATATCATTTGTGCTCAACAGAACAAAGAAACTCATCCAGGTTTGGAGCAATTTTGGAAGAAGGTTAAGTAAATTATGATAGAATTGTAATTGTTTTGAGGTGAATTATACCTTTAAGTGTTTATTTACTTTAAGAAAACTAAAAATGAAAGTTTGAACATGTCTCTTTGACTTAAATAACAGAGCACTAAAACATAATCAACATAAGTACTGAATAATTATAGTCCCATGTAGAGCCTATAATTTTTCTTCTCAGTATGCACAATCTGTCAACTCAATCAAAATAATGTAAATGGGTTAATTAAAGTGTTCAGAGCAAAATTATTTCAGTTAATGCTTTTTATACATGTGCAATAAGTTCTTTAAAACACTGCAGTCACTTCTTATAAGACCACTTGACGTTATAAATAAAGAAATCATTAAATAGTTTTTGGATTAAGAAAGGTTCTGTAGTTTTATGAACCATGATATATTACATAATACTCCTCCTGTTTTTTTTTTTTTTTTAATAAATAACTAGATAAATAAAAATGTGCCGCATCAGTCTCTTATATGGTTCGTATAGTGAAAACACGGATCTCAAGGAGAAAAATATAAACACCTGAATTTTATTCAGATGCTGAATGAGCTGAGCAAAACATATGCCATTTGGTGCAGCTGCTGATATTTATATGGCCAAAAAGTAAGATGAAATTAGGTCATGTAAATCAAAGAGCTCTTTATAAAACAGACTTCTTTGGTCCTCAAAGGTCTGATGGATCATATTTATATAATGTTTCTAAATTAAGTACTTTAGTCCAGTTTCGTTTTGAAATATTACTAAAAATGATGTTTACATTATAATAAAATGTATAATACAATTATGTACACATTTTTAACTTAATTAATTTGACTTAAAAACTTAAACTATCAAGCAGGTGACAGAGGGCACTGAGAAGATTGTGTACAATGGGTTGCTCAGTAATTTGATTTCCATAATTTTAAGGCCTTCCAGCTTTCCTATAAGGTTAGGCTAATTATATATCTATATATACAATTAAACTAACTTTATTTTTATATGTATATATGTGTGTGTGTGTGTCCCCTCCGAAAACATGGCTGTGCTGTTAAAAAACAGGTCACCTGTAACGATGTGACAATTAAGGCCACTCAACAGGGCGGCATCACGTGACTGAGCTTGATGTGCCACAGGTGTTCATCTTACCTGGAGCGCGTGCCATGTTGATTCTGTTTGCATACAGTTGATCTATGTCAAAACTTTTTGTAACGTTTGAAAAATAAGGATTTTTCAAATAGCCATGGGTCACTGATGGAAGTGCGCCATAATGCTCGGCATAAACAACCTTTCCATCCCGTCAGCTGATGTGGACTTGAATGTGACGGATCTGCACAGGACACTGGAGGCTCACCGCCCCATTAAAATCGGGATTATATCGGTTTTGGGAGTGATGATAACACTGGGGAACATCGCTGTTGTGGTGGTCATAGCCTCAGCGGTATCGGGGTGGTCGAGAAACTCTCGGTACTTTCTTTTATCGTTAACGGGAGCGGACTCTGCGTTTGCGCTGCTTATCATGCCGCTCAACTTGTGCGTGAGTTTCATGAAGGAATATAACGGGGGCCCGGACCCCTTCTGTCACGTCGTGGCATTTTTCAACGCGACTATTTACTCCACCTGCATGTACACCCTTGCAACCATCAGTCTGGAAAGATACATAGCCGTGTTTTACCCTCTGAAGTACTCCAGCGTGCTGACCAGGAGGAGAGCGCTGCTTCTGATCGCGTTCTCTTGGGGTTTCCCTCCCGTTCTCCTCGTTCCCATCTCGTTCCCGGCGGGCATTATCGAAGTGTACTTCTCCAGAGCCTCGCTCGTGTGCAACCCGCTGTACTCCAGCAATGTGTCTTACTCTCTGTCTCTGACCTGCTTCATCTTCTTCCCGTGCTCGGCCATCATGACCTTCTGTAACCTCAGACTATGGATAGCCGCGAAGAGACAGAGGCTGAAGCTGAGAAGACACAGCTGGGGCGGAGGATACAGGCCTAAAGTGGCCTTGCGCGTTTTAGTGCCGGTCATGACCGTTTACTACACCTGCTGGACGCCCTGCATGGTTATAATGCTGTACAATGGTGAGAACATGATTTATAGCCTGTCATTTATATTCATCCTGGTGTTGTTCTAAACCCGTTTGATGAAATATTAAAATTTTCGAAAATACACTGCCAGTAGAAATTATTTTAAGAATTATCTTCTGCTTACCAAGCATGCATTTATTTCATCCAAAATAGCCCTACAACAAAAATGGTAATATGTAAAATATTTTTACCTTTTAAAAAAACCGCTTTGTATTTGAATTTATTTTAAAATGTAATTTATTGCTGTGATCAAAGCTAAATTTTCAGCATTTTTTCCAGTCTTCAGTATCACCTGATCCTTCAGAAAGCATTAATACTTATTAATACATACAGTCTCACATGATTCTTCAGAAATTAATACTTATTTAGCAAGGATGCTTTAAATTTCTGAAGGATCATGTGACATTAGAGACTGAAGTAATGATGCTAAAAGTTCAACTTTGAAATCATTAATTATATTTGAGCATTTGAAAAAATAAATAAGTTTAAAAAAAAAAAAAAAAAAAAAATATATATATATATATATATATATGTGTATATGTATATGTGTATGTATTTCAAAAACTGACTGGTAGTGTTTTTCTTTCTTTTTTATAAAAAACATATTTCAAGTCAAGAAACTTCTAAATTCTATCTATTTCTTGCTCATGAAATACATTTTAAAATATATTTGGTAGATAAAGGTAAATTTAAAAATATTATTTAATTAAAAGTAATTAAACAATGCATATGTGAAATATTCAGGACAGTTTTTTTTTTTAGTTAAAATTTTTTTTTAAAGTGGAATGACAGCTTTTTGACAGCTCTTAATATTTTGCATTGATATTGTGGTGTTTAGTTGCTCTGGTAATACTTTAGGTCCCAAACTTTACTGGCTAACTAACAAGGACAGTACTTTTATTCATCTTTTTAAAATGTGTTCATAAAAAAATCCTTTCATAATAGTCAATGTTAGCTGAGGTCCATCTAAATATGAATACAGTACAAATCCATTTTTAATAACATTATAGTAAACATTATAAAATTAAGGTTAATACATGCTTTAAAACTATTCTTCATTGTTAGTTCATGATTAATAATGTTAACATGTAGAACCTTATTGTAAAGTGTTACCATTGCATTTTTATTACTTTATTTGTCATTTCACTGAAAAGCATAGCTTTCATATTGAGTGTATGTCTATACATCTACATGAAGGGCAGCAGTCTGTGGTTATGGTGCCTAGGCCTGTATGGCTGGAGAGAGGGAAATATGTTGTTAACTTTCTTACAACTAATAAGGGAAGGACTCTGAGTGCAGTGACCTCCAATAGCTTGCTGCAACTGCTGTTTTCAGCAAACGTGAAGAGATAATCACACAGTTTTAGGGGAGCTGAGATGAAAGACAAGACAAGGAGACTGAAGCCCTCCTACATAGCATTTAAATTGCCTACTTTTATGGCACTTGTTTGTCCTTTTTGGAGCTTGACAGTCCTTGTTTACTGTCTACTTTGGCTGTGTAGGAAAGTGCAACTTGAGCATTTTGTTAAATACCTGCAGGGGTTTCAAACAAATACTCAGATATTGTAATTAGTAACATAGTAGCCAAAACACACTTATTTAAAAAAAAATGTTCCATATTAAATTGGACTGAAGTAGGCTATTTAAAAATATTATATTTCCTGAATCAGCCATCATCCTGGAAAGAGATTCAGCAGTTGATTGTACAATAGATTAACATTTATGGACAATTCATCAGCCATGTTCATACATATGACCGCTGTTGACTAGAGTGTGCTTTTGAAATGTTGTAGTTTGAATACATTTTTTCATTAGAAATTTAACACCACCTTAGTTTAAAAATAAATACCAAAATAACACAAAAGATGAGATAAATTGTCAGAATTTTTCATTAAGTGAACTGTCCTTTAATGACTGGAGGAGTCTGCATTCATCGACAGATAATGTTGTTTCACAATAGGCTAATATAGTTATATTTATATATTATTATTATTATTATTATTATTATTATTATTATTATTATTATATAAATAAAATCATTTGAAAAAAAAAACAATGCATGCAAGGATGAATTTCAATAAATCCGTAAGATGCATTATAACAGGTTAAATTTCCATTTAATGCTGACTTTAAGTGTAATAACTAGTAATGATGTGCAGTTTGAAATTACTTGAGATTGAGTAAATAAGGAAATTGTCCACTTTAAACCTGAAGTTAGTTATTTTATACATACAGTAGGCTGTCTGGATTAGATGCTGCTTTGCAAGTGTCTTTTATTTATCATGATGCTATACTGAAGAAAGAATAAGTCCTAAAGCGTGTTTTCCTTGTTCATAGCGTTCTCCGGCAGCGGCGTCCCCGAATGGATGGAGTTTATTGCTGTGTGGTTACCGACCTCCAATGGCTTCCTCAATTGTATCTTCTACTTCTGGATCAACCACAGCTTCAGAAGGAAATTCCATTTAGTTCTGCAGAGACTGTGTCTAGGACTGTGTCCAGGTTCTGACAGTGATTCGAGCTGCGTCAGCTCCGTAGAGTCCTCTGTGGTTCCCGGATGGAGCGGTAATGGTAACCACTCTCTCCATGAGCGTTTTTCTAGCGTGTCTTCCACCTGCACTCTCCTGACGCTCGTGCCACCTCAAACCAACATGCGTGAACCAGAGCCGGCTTAAGATTCCTTTTAGTCTGTGGTCTGATGAAGTTTTAAAGCTCTGGTGAAGTTGAGTCATCACGAGTGCTACTGACATGTCATTAACCTGCTCGGACGGAGGTTATTCCGTTGAATGTCTTTTTAATCGCGTGTTAGCATTCAGAAACGCTCCTATTTCCTTCATGCTCTTTTAGTTAATGGCTATTTGTGCCTTTTTACTTCTTGATGGCACCTTCTCATATTCGCTCAGACCTGGTTTCTTGGCCTAATTGAAGTCTGAAATGGTTTTGCGTTGTTGATCGCCATTTCAGGTTAAACACACGAGAGCCTTTGAAACATTTGCACACATTTCCTTATCTGTTCATAAACCCAATATCAAGCTGCTGTGGAAGTTTAACCTTTAAATCTCAGTTATGCAGTTTATGCAGAAGGGGAAGTAATTAGCCAGGTACGTAATGTAAAGGTCAGATCAAATATGCCTTTTGGCTTTAACCTTTTCTGTTTCATGACATTTTCATTGCATCTCTGAAGAAAACATTAATTTTTATGTTCAGCTAAGTAGACTTTTTTGGTCACTGTCAGACGTAGATGGATGTTGTGTGGCCAGCATTATCAAATTGTAAATAAAACAAGAGGGCTGCAACTTACTGGAGCAGATGTTGAATAGAAGTTGTTGTGCTCCGAGGGTGAAGCTTGTGCATCTTTTTGGCTGTGTTGTAAAAGCGTAACTGTAAATCAGAAATTTTTAACTTTAAGTTTTAGTTGAAGCACTTGTTACAGATACATTTCAATGGGGTGAGAAAAACACTGGTGTGGTGCAGGGAGCATATAAAGCAAGCGCATAAAGAGCTGTTAATGACCTGGGAGTGTTATACAGCCATACATTATGATTGATTACCAGAAGTTTTTGATGTGTAAATAATTAAATTTTTATATGTTTATAAAAGTGTTTATATGAAAAGTTAAAAGTTTAATTTGTTGTAAAAAAAAAAAAATAATTAAAAAATAAAGCGTCAAAGCCTATTTACTATTTAAAGCATCTCTGTTTGTTTCAGCTGTTTGATTGATTTAAAAGTACTTGAAGTTGTAAATCATATTTTTAATTGGCTGGTAGCACAGTGCTTGTGCTTTGTGGGATGGTAAGATGTTGTTGAGCTGTGGTAGCTGAGTAAATATACTTGTTCCTGTGTGAAAACCCACACATGAGCAGTCAGACATGTAGCTTGACGTGAGGAGCGAGGTTCTCTTTGACAGAGCAGGACTCCATTCTGCTCTGCTCACATATGCTTCATGAAGATGACATTTATAGTGGTTCATTTTGACAAATAAACCTTGAGGGCATTTTATAGTATGTAAGGGAAGCGCCGAAGTTTGCAGAAGCTGTTCCTACATCCTAAATAAACTATATGCTGCATTTTTGATGGCAATTTACTCTACAACTCAGGGGGCACAGTTTAATGGGAGAGCTGGAGCTCATGCTGGGCAAATATGTAATAAATATAAAGTTTATATAATGACTGTGAAGCAATATACTTTTAATTCAAGGGGTTGTGGTTAGCATGCAGTGACAATAACTTCATTTTATAGTTTTTTTTTTTTCCTTACACATTATGAATGGACATTTATGCATATGGAGTGGGGGAGATGGTATTTAAGGGTCTTGGCATCATCATTTTAAAACTCCCTGGTCTATTTCTCACATATTCGACTATGCAAGTTCCATCTCCCCTCCAAGAAAATTGCATACATGCCCCCAAGGGCTATGGTAAACAGCCCGCATTAAGGCTGCAGCATATACAATAAACTTTCTTATTTGGGATTTGGGAACATCAGCTGTGAACCTCAGTGCTGCCTCAGCAACTTCTGTAGTGCTGCAGAAGATCTGATCAATTCAGCTCTTTTCCTGCCCTCTGTAATGTAGAAAAATGATGAGGATAGAGTCTCACCTAAATCCGATTATGGTAGTCATAGTTCCAACATCTTGAAGCTTAAAATAGCTTTACTAGGCTTGTTTAAGAGAATAATCTGCATAGGTCAATAAATACTGCTTTGCACCTTTGCTCTTCTGATCTGTTCAGTTGCATTAAAAAATTGTGTTGAGTTTAACACAAGAGCTTTATTAAACTAGCTTTTTAACAGTAAACCCAGTGATGGTGTTGCACAAGTGTAGGACCTTGTTGAACTGCTGCTAATGTGAAACTGATTTTTAAAGCAGCCTCATGTGGTTCAGCTTCTAGCTGGGCAGTGACTTTGTAGCTGTTTGTTGTCATGGAGATGCAATTAGGATGAGTGTAGGAGACCATATTAGATCACGTGGAAGCCCTTATACCATTTGGAGAGGCTGCAGAGCACCAAACAGACACACAAAGGCTATCACCTCCAAATAAGCAAGAACAATGAAGATACTTGCTGATTTACTGTTGTGTTGAGATCACATTCTACTATATATGTGTGTGTGTGTATGTATACATGTATGAATGAAGCATTTAGATAGTGCTTTGTGTATTGTTATACACCCAAAGTGCTTTACTGTCATGTGAGGGGATCTCTCCTCAACCACCACCAGTGTGCAGCATCCGCTTGGATGATGTGACGGCAGCCACAGGTCAACGGTGCATACCACACACCAGCTACAGGTGGAGAGGAGGGAGAGATAGAGCCAATCAAGTGGATGGTACGGTGGCCGAGAGAGCTCAACGCGCTGCAACTTAAAAAGAACACAAGCAAAAAGAAAAAAACGACAACACATTAAGAAAACATTTTCATCAGTTTGACAACACAGGCGCTGCAAATAGCACGGACCACAATGGAAATATTTCAGGGGGGCCTCAAAAAGTGACGAACCCATGTGGGACCTGATTATTTGTTCAGTGGCTTTTGGTCAGAGCCTCTGCTCTGGTCCGTGCTATTTGCAGTGCGTTTCTGTGTTTGCAGCGCCTGTGTTGTCAAACTGATGATGTTTTCTTAAAGTGGTGTTGTTTTTTTCTGTTTGCATGTGTTCTTTTTAAGTTGCAGCGCGTTGAGCTCTCTCGGCCACCGTAGGGTGGGGATTATTGGGAGGCCATGATAGACAAGAGACAGTGGAGGGAATTGGACCAGGACACTGGGTTTGACCCAGCTGAGATATATACAGTGTGTGTATATACTGTATATACACACAGTCAAAGCAAAAATTCAGACACCAGATATCTTTTTTTTTTTTTTTTTGGTACTTACTTTTGGGTGCAGAACTGTGACATACCCAAAAATTCTTCATACAGTGGACTACCAGCGACAATAAATATTTGGGATCAAAAATTATTCAGACACTTTGACCTGAACATTTTTTCTGTTTTTTCTTTAATTGCTAATGCGACCTTTTTACACCACAGACTGAACAAAATGTGTACTTAAATTTAACAGCTGACTGTTGAATTCACTACGTACCTTTCTATCAACGTTATCTGACATTATCAAGATTAATTTGTTCTGACACAGTTTAACTCACACAGTATTTAGTTATATAGAGTTTTGTGTCAGATTTTGTTACCATTTTCTAAACTACAGTGACTAAACTGATAATGTGAGGTGTCTGAGTAAATTTTGGTTTGACTGTATAAGTGTGTATGTTTATTTAACTACTAAATTGTTCAAAATAAGTTCAATAGCTTCAATATATGCCCTCCAAAAGTTTGGAAACGCCCTATAATAGTGGGGTTTTGGACAATACTGGCATGAATCCTTTTTCATTTGTGATAATTTTGCACTGATAAGGGACAATTAAGACAAATTACAAAAACATATTTTATTACATAAACAGTTTATACATAGAAAATTCTTAAATTTTTGATTCATCAAAATATCCACCGTTAGCGGCTATTACAGCTCATAATCTGGGCATCCGAGCAGTCAGTTTATTCAAACATTGACTTGATATATTACTCCAAACCTCTTATGGATTGCTCAAAGATGATTCACACTGCTTGGTTACTTCTTATGTACATCACGGTCCAGTTCCTCCCATAGTGGCTTAACTTTGACATGTATATTGCCATTATTATGTAATCCAAATGAAAGTTATTATTGCTGGTCCTCAATGATAATGTCAAATTAGTTTAATGTTGGCCTACAGAATTTGCACCAAAAAATTATAAGGATTTGTGCTGATATCATCCAAAACCACAATTTTCCAGGGGTGTTTCCAAACTTTTGTAGGGCAGTATAGTTCTTTGCTTTCTTATATGGAACATAAAAGATAGAACAACATGAGAGTGAGTATTTTCATTTTTTGGCTATTATTCAACCCAGGCTCACTGGAAAAATGTTACCTTTGACAAAATTTCTGCAAAATGACCGCTTCTTGCACATTTAGCTTACTTCTGCTTGGCTCGTAACCAAGTGCTCCACAGTACAAGTACAGTGCTGTACCAGGTGAGCTACGGAGCAAGATTACTATGTCAGAAAAGCTACATATGGAGCTGGTTATGTGACACAAAAATCAAAATGTATTTGTTTACACATTTTGCACTATGGTAAAAGTGTTTTTAAGGAAATAAGTGAAGGTAAATCAGTTGATCGTCCGCCTTTGTAATCATAATTTGTGTGAAAAGAATAAAAGTTGATCATTTCAGCCGGAAACTGCAGTAAATGGCCAACGTGTAGTTATGTTTTTGGAGTTTTGCAAAAATGTAGGTAGAGTCACTGAACACTCAAATAACACTTCATAACATAATGGCTGTGAGAGCTCATCAAAATTCAGGATTATTTGAGATTTAGCCGTGTGTAGTGACATCTGATAGCTTCATCTGTGCCAGCTGGACCTGCCCAAGCAGGATTCTAATTATACTGATTGTAATGATAGCAATTCAGAGCCTTCTACATTCTCATCATTATACATCTCTTTCAAACATGCTAGACCATATTTAGTGGGCTTCAGCTGTGGCCTGTCTTTTATCTCGGCTCCCCTAAAAATCTGTGATTCTATGAATATTATTTCTTATTACCGAATACAGTGGTTGCAGAAACCATGCTTTTAGGGTGTTTCACAATAAATACTCCCCTTTCAAGCCACTGATTAGCTTCCAAAAATATTTGTTGTTTTTCTCTCTTTTTGATGGCAGAGGCAAAATAGAGTGGGGCAAAAAAGTATTTAGTCAGCCACCAATTGTGCAAGTTCTCCCACTTAAAAAGATGAGAGAGGCCTGTAAT
>JAUCMR010044801.1:0-20679 GCA_032357425.1 Enteromius argenteus | reverse complement strand
TTAATTATGAATGCATTATTGTTTGTTGGATGAGTTAGGTTAAATGTAAATATTGCAAGAAATTCTCTGTCATTCACAGCTGCAGGTGGCAGATCTATAAACAATTTTGTGCCATTAGAGCATGTTTGATTTAGTTTACCACAAATTGTTAATTAATACATTAACTAACATGCGGTAACTACCATGTAATTAAGGGGGCATTATTCATGCAGTAATTCATGTGAGTCATGTCGTTCTTCAAGTTAGTTCTTGATTAATATATGTCTTAACTCATTAGTTTATAGTCAAGTAATTGTTAATTTAAGTATTAGTACATGACAATTCATGTACTGTTATTGTAAAGTGTTACCAAACATGGTAGTGTTACCAAACTGCCTCAATTCGGCACGACACGGAGGTGATCATTTTGTGGCACTGCTGAGGTGGTATGGAAGCCCGGGTTTCTTTGACAGTGGCCTTCAGCTCATCTGCATTTTTGGTCTCTTGTTTCTTATTTCCTTTTTGACAATACCCCAAAGATTCTCTATGGGGTTCAGGTCTGGTGAGTTTGCTGGCCAGTCAAGCACACCAACATCATGGTCATTTAACCATCTTTTGGTGCTTTTGGCAGTGTGGGCAGGTGCCAAATTCCATCTGAAAAGAGGACTTTGGACCACTGGGCAACAGTCCAGTTCTTCTTCTCCTTAGCCCAGGTAAGACGCCTCTGACATTGTCTGTGGTTCAGGAGTGGCTTAACAAGAGGAATACGACAATTGTAGCCAAATTCCTTGACATGTCTGTGTGTGGTGGCTCTTGATGCCTTGACCCCAGTCTCAGTCCATTCCTTGTGAAGTTCACCAAAATTCTTGTATCAATTTTGCTTGACAATCCCCATAAGGCCGCGGTTCTTTTTCTTCCACACTTTTTCCTTCCACTCAACTTTCTGTTAACATGCTTGGATACAGCACTCTGTGAACAGTCAGCTTCTTTGGCAATGAATTGTTTGTGGCTTACCCTCCTTGTGAAGGGTGTCAATGATTGTCTTCTGGACAACTATCAGATCAGTAGTCTTCCCCATGATTGTGTAGCCTAGTGAACCAAACTGAGAGACCATTTTGAAGCCTCAGGAAACCTTTGCAGGTGTTTTGAGCTGATTAGCTGATTGGCATGTCTCCATATTCTAATTTGTTGAGATAGTAAATTTGTGGGTTTTTGTTAAATGTGAGCCTAAATCATCACAATAAAAAAAAAACTAAGACTTAAACTACTTCAGTCTGTGTGCACTGAATTTATTTAATTCACAATTTGAGTTAAATTACAGAAATAAATGAACTTTTCCATGACATTTTAACTTATTGAGATGCACCAGTAAACGCAACGTTTCACGTTAAGTGCTTTCCCATAGAAAACTGTTATAAGGAACCATTAAGCAGATTGCATTCAGATTGCCTCATCTGCTTTCCTATGTAAACTACATATCATTAATACAGAGATTACTGAATTTGATATTTTAATATTACTGTTTTAAATTTATTTAGGCACTTTAAGAGTTTCTACAATGTTTTGTTTGGTGCTTAATATAGATTGCAAATCTCCAAAACCTGAATTTTGCTCACATACCTTCATTTTATTGTATTGAGAGGTGATCTAAATATGTTTGTGTTGCACCAGATGAAAATCTGACATTCTAGTGGAGCAGTTCTATGGATGTTTTACTCTCCAGGTCTTTGAACCGGTCACGAGACTATAAACTATTAATGGAAGCAGCATATGCCCTAGTTGACCCTGCCTGCTTCTACTTTTCAATAATACCACTTACAGTTGACCGTGGAATATCTAGCAGGGGTGAAATTTCACAACCTGGCTTATCACAAAGGTGGCATACCGATTTGAATTTACCGAGTTCTTCAGAATAACCCATTTTTTCTGTTTCTAAATACAGACTGCATATTTTGGCAATTCATTTGATACATCTGTGGGAATGGGAAATCTGATTGAAACACTTTGTGAATGTTGGGAGTTCATAATTACATGAACATTTGTATTCCTGACACTAAGCTCTTTGAATGAGTGTACACTTGTTTCCATTTTTAATGTATGCAAAAGGTATTTGATTAAAAGGACTGACCATTGCATCTATAGCGCAGGTTGGCCCAGATGATGTTCTCCTGGGAGAAGCAGAAAACTCCCAGTCTGCCTCCTCTCATGGTTGTGTCAATGATAATTCCTGTATCTGCTACCATCTGCTGACCTTCATAGAACCGAACCCTGTATGCAAGATATGCAGAGTATTTGTCTAAACATGCATAGGGCAATATTGCAAAGACAGGATGATTTGCATACGAAACATTGTCCAATCTGATTCTACCTGATGTAGCCTTCTTGGGGTCTGTGCTGCAGGAACCAGCGGTAGGAGGTCTTGTCTTTCCAGCCAACATTTCTGGAATCTTTCCACAAGAGTTTGACCTGGTTTGTAGAGTCACCTGTGTGCCAGAGCGAATTCCGCAGGTTTTCTCCAGGTCCCGTGTCGGATTTCACTGCCTGTCAACAAAATACAGAAACAAGTACCATATTACACATAAGACATCAAATAAGTTGTTACTCTGTAAAGAAGCCATATCACACCTTCAGCTGGATGCCAGGCTCAGCCACAGCTCGGAAAGGATTGGCTTGCCAATAAATCTGCTCCACTTGCTTCCACATCACCACATAGAAGCTGGAGCTGTCCTGGTAGCCAAAGATAAAGCCTGCGTAGTCATCATCCGTCTCAGTATTCACATGAAACGTCCCTTCAAAGTCCACACCATTGAATGCTGTGTAGCCTGTTAAGAGTAACCAGAAAGAAACATTTAGTTTACAATATGTGTACATTTTTACATGTGTACCAACGCACAGAGAATACTGAATTAATGTATAACTCATGATTATCTAAACTATTCATTAATGATTGCCACATTAGCAATTAAAAATGAGTCTGTCTGGTTAATATATATTAGTTCATATATGAATTATCAATTGAATATCTCATTGTAGATTAATTCCCTAAGAACTTATTTTATTAACTAACAGTGTTATTTGCCTCAACAGGTAAAGTCAAACATAATGATATATTCGCAAAACATCAGCTAATAATTAATTAATTACCATTACTGTTTATAAAAGCCATTTATTTTTGCAGATTATTAAAGCACTTTTATAAACAGTGATGGTTATTAAGTAATTATTAGCTGATGGTTTGCAAATATATCATTATGCTGTGACTTTACTTGTTGAGGCACATCATTAACTCATAATTTAGTAGTTATTTACACATGAATTTGCACAAATAATGCAGTAATTAATAATGTATTCATGCATATTATTTTTACCTGTTTTGCCTGGTAGTTGAAATACAAGGTTTTGACTGACTGTGGTAATTAACATTTTATTAACTAATAGTGTTACTTAACTTAAGATTTTTGTAAATTAATCCACAATTACATATTTAATCGATAACAATTCAGATATGAACTAATATATTAACCAGACAGACTCCTTATTAGTAGCTAATGTGGCAATCATTAATGAATAGCTTAGATAATCATGAGTGATACATTAATTCAGTATTATTTGTGCATTAACACTTATTAGTGTACATGTATTGTAAAGTGTTACCAGTTTTTCTTGTCTAAATGTAAGCTATGTTTCCATCACACTGTTTTATGCACATTTTGAAGTATCATATTAGAAACGAGTGATGTAAATTCCACATTTAGGGAAAAAAACAAACATTTTATGGTCACATTAAGTGGTGTTTTGGCTTCTGCAATACAGGGTTAATGCGAATAATGGGAGTTGGAAGTGCATTTGAATA
Source organism: Enteromius argenteus (assembly GCA_032357425.1). Lineage (NCBI taxonomy): Eukaryota > Metazoa > Chordata > Actinopteri > Cypriniformes > Cyprinidae > Enteromius > Enteromius argenteus. Next base: position 16,847 of record JAUCMR010044801.1, on the reverse strand, counting down.
AAATCCTCCATGCGCATCAAAAAAGTCATGTAACTGTTCTATGAGACCTGACAAACTAGTGGAACAATTTTGTTCCACTGCCATATGAAATGTTGTTATGGTCATGCTTAAATGCCCACACAAATTCTGTCGTCAAGTACTTCTGTATAATTGCCTCCCTGAATGCAGGCATCCACCTCAGAAAGAAATAACCATATTTTTTGTGTTTCACCTGCTCACTCTACAGGCAAATGTAATTTATTATATAAGCTAATTATTATATTCAAATTTTCTTAATGATGTATAGCGCCAGATTTTGTTGTCTTTGATACCTTATTCGCAAATATTTTGTGCAGTATTTCAATTTTGTGTACAAGTGAAATTCACAACTTTGAAAGGAAACCCAGCTATAGTCTTTTACCTACAGCCAGGCCAGGATCACTGTTCATGGTCTGAACAATCTCTCTTCCCTGTTGAAAAAGACAAGATATTTCCTTGGTAAATTGTATACTGTGAGAACTTTGAGTGCAAAATCTTCGCAAGGCAGAAAGAAGTGGACAGACCTGATTGAGCACCACCCAGTTGGGATCGATCTGCGCATCTCCTTCTGGATCCAGAACCACAGTCTGATAGGTTCTGAAGTCGGTGAGAGTCACCTCAGCATTCTCAGGACATACGTCAATGATGTCACTGAAGGTGTCATTGTCAAAGTCATTCTCACAAACGTTGCCAATCCCATCACCTGTAAACCAAAAGTCGTGAAAATGAATGGGTCACTGATTTGATTTGAACAAGATCAGAACGGAAATGGAATGGAAAGCTATGCTATTTGTGCCAATCAAAGCGTAAATATTTGGGGTTGATATCAACAGTTTGATGTAAAGTGAGGTTTCCAAACATTAAAGCCTTACCATCAAAGTCCTCCTGCAGTGGGTTTGGAACCAGGCGGCAGTTGTCTGGACCGGGTGGAAGGAGATCGGGAATGCCATCGTTGTCATCATCATCATCACATTCATCTCCGATGCCATCCTTGTCCGTGTCCAGCTGGGAGCTGTTGATAACTGCAGGACAGTTGTCTCGAGAGTCCTGATGCCCATCTCCATCACTGACGTAGAAACAAAAGCATTGAATTGAACATATTCATATTCATTGGGGTGTGACCAATGAGAATCACCAATTGGGGAGATGTAATACCTATCTTTGTTGGTGTCACAAGGATCGCCAATCAAGTCATTATCCGCATCCATCTGTGGCAGAAAGAAGGAGAATTATGGGTTACATCATGCCTCAATTTCTTGATTCCACCTCCATCACCTTCAGAGCTAGAAAGTGTAGTGTGTTAATCAGACCTGATCAGGGTTGCGGACGTAGGGACAGCTGTCACAAGCATCACCAACATTATCACCGTCTCTGTCTTTCTGGTCACGGTTTGGCACCTTTTTGCAATTATCTTTAGCATTTTGGATTCCTGGAACGCAAAACACATCTCAGCTTGACCCACGCAAATAATGATATTACCCTAATGAAGGTAATATCTGAAGTCTTACCATCTCCATCAATGTCATCATCACATTCATCACCCTGACCGTCGCTATCGGTGTCCTTCTGATCATTGTTTTTTACCAGACGGCAATTATCACAAGCATCTCCATAATCATCCTGATCAGTGTTCTTCTGATTGACGTTGGGGACGAGCACACAGTTGTCCTATCAGAGTAAGGATACAAGTAGACATGATTAACCAAGTATTTGTCAACCGGTAGAGATTTTGGACTATCGCCTCTATCGCAGTTACACGCTCACATGACATTGCTATGCCACGTGGTCAGGAAAGGGTATGGTTTGCACGCGTTTTAAGCATTGCAGTTTAAAACAAGCGCTTTTAAGCCATAGATATGCAACTGGCAGTAAAAGAGAACTCATTTCGTTATATATGTTACTGAGCGCTATCAGAGATGCACAAGCACATGAAGACAGAGAAAGAGTTAATAGGCCTTGAACAGTTAAATACACACAGTTGCATGTGTCAAAATGCCTGTATTTGTAAGCATCCTTGTAAACACAATAATTTAGGGCTGCTCACTGCTCTTGACTACATCACTTTTTAGTGTAACGTAAATAAGAAATATATATTTAATTTACACAGTGAAAAATATGCAGTTTTATTATACATGTGATTACTTTATACAATGTATGAAGCATCTCTTAGTTATTTGTTATATACTTTATACTTGTTGCTTGTAATTAGTTTATTATTCTTATGTAATCACTGACTGTTTACTTTTCTTCAGTGAGTTAGTATTAGGCTTTTTTTTTCTGATATTGACACTGACAAGAATTATAAAAATGTTGATATCAAAAAGACCTTAAAAGCAATAACTTTTTATATCGTTAAAGTAAAACAAAATTACTCATGTCCTGATATAAACGTTTTGGTTATCATTATATATATACTGTATATATATTTTTTTTATTTTTTTATTTTTTCTCACAAATATCGTAGCTACAGAGTCTCCTGTGCGCTTCACATGCAGGGCTTTGATTTTCTTATATATGGTGATATTATAACACTTCCTTTAATTAAGGTGGTGTTATGACCTCTGACCTCTGTGTTTAGTATCCCGTCTCCATCTGCATCATCATCACATGCATCACCGATGTTATCCCTGTCTGCATCCTCTTGGCCAGAGTTTGGAACGGTGAGGCAGTTGTCCTAGAAAACAGTTTTGTTTAAGATCTCACCACTGACAGAATGCTTTTGTACTTTAATTAGTATAATGCTTGTTTTTATTTTATTTTTTACCTTAGCACAGTTTCTTTCCACACAGTCCAGTTTTTCATCAGGGAAGCCATCAATATCAGTGTCCGTTCCACATAAGTATCCATTCCCAGCCCATCCAACTCCACACTAAAGCATATTATATCAGTTAGACTATGAGTTTCATATCTGATATACTGTATGATTATTGACTTACTGCACATTCAATCTGTCCATCACGATGAACAATGCATTCTGCGCTGGCATGGCAAGGATTGGGCTGACCATTACCACAGGCCCGCTCAGGTTTGCAGCCTTTGACCTGATCCCCAACAAAACCAGGCTTGCAGTGGCCACAGCGAAAAGAGCCCTGCCATGGACACACAATGACTCACATAAACAATGAGAATGAAAAGAATGATGTTCCAACTTCCATTTCTCAAACGCTGTAGACTATTTATTGTGTGTTGGTCCAACATTACATCAAATCTGTTACCAGTATTTTAGGCAGTCTGGGTCCTTTCTTGTTATCTTACACAGTTATGTACACAGTTTTAAAGATAAGGGAATGTAACGCAAGCTGCCCATGTTAGCATATGCTGAAGATTTTAAGTTATCATCTAAATTAACTGGTTTAATTCAAGCTAAATATTCCTTGATAAGAACTCATTCAGACATAATTGTAATTTTTAGAGTAGGATAAAAATATAGCTCCTTGAGGTAACTAACTACTGGCAGAAGTCCCTTTTTGCAGAGTATCAGAACAGAACCATTTTTTGGATTACGCAACCAGAACAGATGGTACTGACAGACCATGATGCATCACTCACTGGTGTGTTGATGCAGTTGGAGTTCTCCACGCAGCCTCCATTTGAGTTCTGACACTCATTAATGTCTTTGCACACCTGCATACAAGAATTTACATTACATTTGAAACATTTTATCCATTGAGTGCTTATATTTGACTTAAAAGATTTACATTTAAAGGTTTACTCCACTTCAAAATGTAAATTTTGTCATTAATCTCTTACACCCGTTACAAACCCGTAAATGCTTTGTTTGTCTTTGGAACACAATTTAAGATATTTAGATACGCTGTGCTGTGTCAATCGTGCTATAAGGATGCACTGCTTTTGTTTAAATCAAAGCGTACACACATGCAGAAAATGTATCGTGGCTGACAGAAGAGCATACGTAGTTTGCACAAGCAGACGAATTATTGAATAAAGTCGTTATTTTTATTTTATTTGCATACAAAAAGCATCGTTTCATAACATTCAGATTCAACCACTGACGGCAGATGGACTATTTTGACGATGTCTTTCATATTTTTCTGGACCTCGACAGTGTTCATTACTTGGCAATCAATGGCACAGTCAAAGGTCAACAAGTTTTCATTAAAAATATCTTAAACTGCGTTCTGAAGATAAACAAAGCCTTCATGGGTTTGTGATTAATGACAAAATTTTCATTTTGGGGTGGATTAACCCTTTAAAAATTTTACCTGTTTATTGGCAGATGCATAGGTAAGTCCCACCCCCTGCACCTGCGGGCCCATGTACCCAGCAGGACAGGGGCCACAGCGAAAACCAGGTGACGTGTTAATACATCTCACCCCCATGTGACATGGCATTACAGCACACTGTACAAAGCAAAGAAACAGTAGAGAACAAAAACATTAGTCCACAGTGAAGTTTAAATTAAATATCGGCATTACACTTTTTTTTTATGTACTAACATTAAGTACCTTTGCAAATACAAATCAACTAACTATTATGAGACTATTAGAAGACTAATAGTTCCAAATAGTTATATAGTAAACCATATTTGCAGTACATCTGGGCATGTATTTTGAACAGCCAAGACAAAACAGTGACAGAAATGAACTTTTCCATTAAGGGATGATACATTTTTAAAAATGGCATTGATGTTTTTACATTAATAAGGGCAACTTTTCTTACCTCTATGAATTTACATTGCACTGATGCTACGCGACTAGATTCATGTTTTAAATAAAAAATATTGAATATAAAAATACGACATGGTGGAAAAAAATGCAATAATGCTTTACCTATGAAACTAAAACTGGCAGTTGTTGGCAGCAATCCACTGTCTCGATAAGAGAATCATTCAAGCGATTCATTCAATACAGCTTATTCCTTCAGGACTGTTTTTTTTAAATGTGTCATTAAATCATCGACACATCCGATTCATTCAAAAACGCTACATCTTTAAGAAACGAAACACCACTATGTTAATCAGAGACGCAAAAGTCCTACTGTCTACTCTCTTTGGAACTAATTTCATTGACAGAATGGTGCAAAATAAATCAATCAAGTCAATATTGTGTCTAAAATGCCCGCTCACCTCATCAACATCTGTACAGTGAGTTCCGTTTCCTGTCATGCCATCTGGACACGGACCACACTTCACACCGCTGGGAGTCATTATGCATTCCACACCAGGATGGCAAGGGTTGGGAACACATGACGGCTCTATTGGATCTACTGGTCTCATGCCTACAGAGGGACACGAGAGAAAAAATATGCAACTTTTAGCAGATACACTCTCAACTATGAATCTAATGCAAGCATAAGCTTAGAATTCCTCACCACAGGCTTCACACTCCATAACCGTGTTCTTCAGGAAAACAATTTCCTGTATCTACAGAACAAAGAGTTCAATAGCATGAGAAAATTTATAAGAACTAAGGTCTTCAACAGGCTGGAATGTTCTGAAACTATATGTGTGAGAGGATAGAAGAGGTTTTGTACAAATATTTTATACTCTTCCATCTTTTTCAGTATTTTAGATGACTTACCTGTTGCTTCAGCAGTTCTTTAATTTCAGCAAGCTCCTGGTTTGTGCCTTTAATGTGTTTGATAATCTCTCCATCTGCAGTAACAATGTAGAATCACAAAGATGATTTATAGCAACATGCCGAGTTCCCCTAAACAGATTGTATTCCAATTCATTCTGTTTACACCTATCTAATGGCTTAGAATACAGCATGAAGCACTTTTATACTTGTCATTATTATTTTTGCAGCACCTCAAAGAATCTGTTAAATATCTTTTTTTTTTTGCAGAAGCAAAACAGCCATACAGATTTGAGGGTGAAAAAACATTCATTTTTAGGTGAACTTTCCCTTTAAGAGTGTATGAACTGTAAACTACAAACAACAGGACGCTTTCATGATTAATGCATATACAGTAAATCTCCGCTCAAAATATAATGGCTTTTCCTGCAGGCCCCGTGGATGATGTTTCAGCATCACACAGGAATAGTATTACGAGTAATTTCCCAGGAACTCACTCGCTTCGATTGTTTATTCTGTGTTTTTGTGAACAGCAAAGCCCAGTGCGAGTCTGTTACATTGGCTATGGCTAATGTTGGATCCTGTTTTCTGTGTTTAGACATGACCATAACATGTAATCCAAATATCATGCTTCATTGTGATTAATCTCATGGGTGAACATGTTGTTATGACAGCAGATAAACTGTTGCAGTTGTGATTTATGAAGCTGGTTTTATGAGCCACAAGAGCAGCAACATTAGAATTATCAAATCAACCTGAGTGCATTTCTATCTTGGCTCTAGAGCTGCGGTTCGGGTCCCAGTAAGGCTGAAGGTTAGCTTTTCCACACTAATGATTGTGGTCAAATTAAATTTAAAAATACAAAATAAATTAAAAATCCAAGTTCTAAATGTAATAGGAGGAGCTTCTGTCAGAGGTTTCCCTCCCCAGAGGGCAGTCCAGACAAACAGAAAGGAAGTGTGCTCTTTCCATTAGCGCCATCAGTGTTTTCCATATGCATTCCAGGCTTCTATAAGATCAGTTTATCAGTTAATTATCTTGCCTGGTGGGTCACTAAAAATTCATCTTTATACCGCAACTGCACAAAACGTAAATGTTCTCTTCAGCAGTGTTACGTGTTTTAAAACATACCAAAATCTGCCCACGTTCTCATCTTACAAGTCACACAGTATCTGTTAAAAGATTCTATAGCTTAAATCTTTTTTTTTTAAGTATTACTCGAATTAAAAAAAAATAATAATTTAGGAAGAGGCAATCAGGACATTACATATAATCCAGAAAAAATATAAATATAAATATTCTCTCTTGCAATGCACTTTGTTTTAGTCTGAATTGTAATATCTGTTTGAGTGTGCACTTCTGGAAAGCACTTTCTTGTGAAGATGTTAATAAACCCAATAAACAAAAGACCTAAAATCCCGAATATGTACAAAAGCATGAATTTTATGTTCAGTTACGAGAAGTAATAGAAATGCAAAAAGTGTTGCAAACCTTAAATATGTATAAATACGTTGCTCTTTCACTGACAAACTTGCAGCAGTCAACTCACCTCTGGATACTCCTTGAGCAGAAACCAGAGCGCCGTGTAGATAAAAGCTGCAGCTGAACAGAAGAGTCCACAGCATGCTGAGTGAAGGCAGGAGGACGACAGATCTGAGCTTCTGAGTGTGTCTGTGTCTCTTTTATACCACCTCACTGACGTCATCTGCAGTCTGGCTCTTCACAGATCACACCTTTCACAAGGTTCACGTGTAACAGCCTTGAATTGTAATCGCACACACAAAACAACACACACATGTAAATGCAAATAATATGCAAATAAATAGAGCTAAACATTAAACACTTTTTTATAAGTATATCCAGATGGGGTTTGTTAACATGATCTAAGTGTAAAAATCACTAAATCTAAAACAATATAACACTTAAAACCCTACAATGACATTAAAAAATACAATTACGACTCCAGTGTGAGCCTGAACCACAAAAATAGTCATTAGTAGCACAGGTATATTTGTAGCAATAGCCAACATTGTTTTAAAAAAATTATAGATTTTTCTTTTATGCCAACATCATTAGGATATTAAATAAAGAACATGTTCCATGTTAATTTCCTACTGTAAATATTTCAAACTTCATTTTTGATCAGTAATATGCATTGCTGAGAACTTCATTTGAACAACTTTAAAGGCGATTTTCTCAGTATTTTCTCTTTTTTTGGCACCCTTAGATTTCAGATTTTCAAATAGTTGTCTCTCAGACAAATGTTGTCCTATCCTAACAAACCACAAATCAATTGAAAGCTTATTTATTCCACTTTCAGATGATTTATAAACCTCAATTAAAAAAAAAAGACCCTATATATGACCCCAAATATGATCACCAATAATACACCTTTAAAAAAGGGAAAAAAAAGGGTTTTTATAAAATGTTCTAAAAGTGCCTAAATTTTTTACACATTTTAGAATAATAGTGGAGTCATAAAAATAATATAATTATGTATAAATGTGTATTATAATTTGGCTTCTTCATAGTAGCAACTTTGTGTGTAGATTCCAGCTCTGCACAGTCCAGTCATTGTCTAAACCGGCTTCACGAGGTGCATCCTGGGATGCTTTTTAAACAAAACTGGAGTTTCAACACTTTTTTGGCTGCTTATCCTTCACTATTCAGTCCATTTGTTAAAAAAATAAAAAAAATCCTATGTATAAATGTATATTTGCCTGCAAAACCGATTCAAAGCATAATCCTACAGGACGCATTTTTAAGGTCACGAGAAACATACATTCAGTCTGCTAGTATGTTAGTTTGATTACTGTATCCAGCAGGCCTAATATTATTATTACATATGAAGTTTTGTATTACAGAAAAGTTTTAGTGTTGCCAAAAAAGATCTTGCTTTCTTTATTCTGCCATTTATCACATTTAGGATAATATTACAGCACTATATAATGTTTGATCTTGCATGGCTGAAAATTGTATTCCGTCCAGAACTCTTACATCATAGATGTTTTCTGCACATTTGGGTTGGTGTGTTTAATGTAGTAAGTCCTGTTTGCTGATAATTGCATCCACAGACGCGGGTTGAATTCCAGCTTGCAGACCCCAGAGCTACATGTGGTGCACCTTGAGGTCTTGTGCTGTTCTCCCTCACCATGAGCTCTTCTGGAAAAACAAACACAGAAGTCTCAGTCTGGTGCTTTCCAGCATTTTTGGGAATGACACAGAGAAGAAAACTAAACAGCAAAACATTTCCCTCTAAAGGGCTTTTGTTTTTGAATATTCCATTTGCAGGAAAATGCATGTTGATGTTCTGAGAATTAAATGCATTCTTTGGGTTTTATTTAAATTATTTTCATGCAAGGGTGTCCATTTAAAATTCACCTTTTTTATTTAAAAACCTCACGCAGAGGAATGAAGCGGTCATGGTTCCTGGGTCATGAGTTCTTCTGTTCTGGGGTTGAGGTTAAAGGTCAGCAATGGCACAAAGGCAAGCAAACAAATGTGTGCTCACAAATCATCAGTCTTCATTTACAGAGATCACTAATTACTTTAAAAGATGTTTCACGTGAAACCTAATTAGCACTAACAGATCTTCATTTGAAACTTTGAGAACGTATCAAACACAAATAGCATACAGTAAATCAGGTTATTCCATCCAACTTAAAATTCCAGTGTCATCTTATTTTTTTTAATACCTGCTTGGTGAAAAAAAAAAGAAAAAGAAAAAGATTCAGCGTACATTGCCTTACATTAACACAAGACATTGAGCCAAGGCAGATCACAACTGAAAATCTGAACTGTTTTAAAGCTTTATGACAGTAAATTTAAGACTTCTTAAAGACCTTTTTAAGACCAATTAAAGTTTTTTAAGCCTTAATGTAGCCAACTGTGATTTTTAGCATTATTACTCCAGTCACATGATCCTTAAGAAATCATTCTAATATTGTTATTTGCTGCTCAAAAATATTTATTATTAGTATTATGTTGAAATAGTTGAGCAAAATTGTTGTCAGGTTTCTCTGATGAACAGAAAGTTCAGAAAAACAGCATTTATCTGAAAAAGAAAACTTTTGTAACATTATAAAGTCTTTATCATCAATTTTCATCAATATCATCATCTTTCAATCAATTTAAAGCATCTTTGCTAAAAATAGTATTAATTTATATAATTTCTTTCCAATATACTAACTCAAATAATAAATGCTGATCTTTGGATATATAAAAAATCCTGAAAAAAATGATGATGACGATCAGAATCTGAATATCAGAATATTAGAAAGACTTCTGAAGGATAATATTACACTGAAGAGGAATGATGCTTTGATCACTGGAATAAATGACATTAAAAAGAGAAAAAGAGAAAATCTAAAAGTTACTGTTTTACTGTACATTGGTTTAAATAAATGCAGGCTCGGTGAGCAGAAGAGGATTCTTTAAAAAAACATAAATAACTTAAACATAAAGACTTTTAACTGATAGTGTATATTTGTAACAACTGGATAATTTGTATTAACAAGCACGCACTCCCCTTCGTGCCCCTTTTTTGGTTTGGGCCACTGCCCCTGAAAATGTCTGCGCTGCTCTGATAATATTGTAAATAAAATGCCCCAAAAGCTCCAATACGGCATAATAGAAACAGTTTTGTTAGGTACATGTTAAAGTAGGTTTTCTACTAGAATTACTGAATCATGCACAATTTAGTTGTTTTAGATATTTTAATAATTATTGGCCATATAATTATTTAAAATGTACTTATAGCCCAGATCTTCTCTTGATACTATACTGTACTGTATGTTAGTGACTTATTAATGTAATCTCCAAAAACACAGATGAATATTTAATGTAGAAAAACATTTTCATAGTTTTAACAAATGTGTAATTTTTTTTTTTCCTTTGTTCTTTAAATGATATCCTTCTAGTGTTATATTTTCCTTTTTGCATAAAAATCATTAAGAAGTGTTTAACTGAACACTCAGTGTTTAACGACAGTGTGTTATCATTAAATAGCCACCAGGAGGCGCCCGGCTCAGTGCGGAATCAGATTAACATTATTCACTTTGGTATTATTTATACATTTATTTGAAATTGAGAAATATCATGCTGACGAAAGATTCAACATAAATACATTATAAACTAAAGTAATAACTAACGTGGTTGTTTATCTACGCAAATTCACTCTAACTGCAATTTTGTGACGTTCGTTTTTTACAGTGGTTCCTAGAATTGCAAGCGCAAACGATCAAAAGTTGGGTTCTTGAATAATTTTTTATTAAACTGTAGCTTTATAAAACAATAATAGTTCCGCTGTCACACCTACCAAGCAGAGCCAACATGTCCTTCAAGGCTACTTTTGAACGAACCCATCGCTGATTCCAGCTGTATTGAGAATGGCACGAGTAGCCTGTGTATTTGCAGGAGCGCAGACGCAGATTCATACATTTTTACAGATACTTTAGACTCAGTACTCTCTCATATATACACAAGCTTTTTACATGTTTAAAACAAAACAAAAAGAGTTCTATTTCGAATCCAGTGATCGGCGGCGCTGCTGCGTCAATTGGTTCTCATTGTGACGCCACGGCGCTGGTGACTTTTAGAACTTTGTGGCCTGATCAAACTCTTTATTCACATTGCTTCAGTTGCGTGCAGTTTTGAACCCGCGTACAATTTTGGATTGTAAAACAGCACTAGAGATTTCTGACCCGTTTAATATTACAGATCATACAGTTTTACCTTTCAGGCTTTTAAATCTGCGAATGAACTGTAACAAATTTCACAAGCTCAGGCCCCAAACTTGTGTCAGCACTCACCAGAACATCTTTCCTGTGAGTGAAAACATCACAGTCTCAGGCCAAATGCAGGCTGTGAAGCTTCACCCCATCCATGGTGCTTCCCAGGCCAGAGGTGAGCTGCTCAAACAATCTGAAACCCGTTTGCTACATTTCAATTCAAAACATATTGCATGAATATGAATTAAACACAAGTTCCTTCATGAGAGCCATACTAACATGAAATAAATGTGATGTTATGCAGGATTGCGTCCACACCCACCACCTAAGAAGAAGGTGAACGGATCCAGCCTCAGTGCTGAAGAACAATTTCAGCTCTTTGGGCTCCGATGCAGGGAGGACAAAACGGGGGAAGAAGTCAGGTTGTTCCTTAAAGAGGGAAAACAGAAACGCCCCACATCAGGAACACGACCAACAGGATCCCAAAGCAAAACCTATCTTCCACCGCTCAATGAGCAGAGGTCCATGCATCAACCGTTCTCAGCATATATAGACAAGGTTGTACAAACTACTTGCAGAAAAGTAAGCTAATTTTATTTATTTTTATTATTCCATATCAAATGAATATTTATTTGTATTAGTGCTGTCAAACGATTAATCACGTCCAAAGTAAGTTTTTGTTTATATTATATATGTATTTGTACTGTGTATATTTAATATGCATATAAATACACATACATACAGTATATATTTTAAAAATATTTGTTTATACATTTACATATTTCTATTCCTATTTTTTATATTATATACAAACTAAATATATTTTACATATAAATATTAAATATATATAATAAATATACGCACATATATTATGTAAACAAAAAGCTGTATTTTGGGTGCGATTAATCGTTTGACAGCACTAAATTGTACGTGTAATGAAATATCCACTACTCTTGGGAATTGTGTGGATGAGGTTTTTCATCTGTGTGGCATCTGTACTCTCCTAATTAATTTTTTCTGTTCTATTCTCAGTTTGACATAGAAAGGTTTCTGTATACTGAGGCCCAACTCGCATCTATGGAGGAAAGCTTCCTTTTTCAGAGGGCCGAATATCAACCGGTCTCAGCATACATAGATGAGATTGTACAAACTTCTCGCAGAAATGTAAGCTAATTTTGTATATTTTGATTATTCTATATCAAATTAATATGTATTTGTATTAGTGCTGTTAAACGTTTAATTGCATCCAAAATACATTTTTGTTTATATATGTATGTGTACTGTGTATATTTAATATGTATTAAAAAAAATACATATTTAAAAAATATTTACATTTATACATATTCTTATTTTTTTATATTATATATAGACTAAATATATTTAATATATAAGCATAAACTTTTTCTTTAATAAATACATGCATGTGTTTGTTTTTAATATAAGTAATAAATATACACAGTATACGCACATATATTATGTAAACAATAACCTTTATTTTGAGTGCGATTAATCGTTTGACAGCACTAAATTGTATGTGCGAGGAAATATCTGCTACTCTTGGAAATTGTGTGGATGGGGTTTTTCATCTGTGTGGTGTCTGTACTCTCCTAATTTCTTTTTTCTGTTCTATTCTCAGTTTGTTTCAGCAGAAACAGAAAGGCTTCTGCATACTAAGGCCCAACGCGCTTCTATGGAGAAAAGAGGAATGTCCCAAACAGAGTTCGAAGCAGAACAAGACTGGGCCCATTATGAAGGCTCCCCTCATGACTCGAATCCCTTGAAGAACCAGCAAAAGTAATTATTTCTATATCGCTTTTAATTCTTGAAGCCATGCTTTTGTGGTCATTAGAAATAATGCAGTTTCAATTTCTATATACTTCTGATTGCCAGGTGCTTATAATCATATTGTCATGTTTCAGGGCTCACTATTCACTAATGAAGCTCAGGCCCCAAACTTGTGTCAGCACTCACCAGAACATCTTTCCTGTGAGTGAAAACATCACAGTCTCAGGCCAAATGCAGGCTGTGAAGCTTCACCCCATCCATGGTGCTTCCCAGGCCAGAGGTGAGCTGCTCAAACAATCTGAAACCCGTTTGCTACATTTCAATTCAAAACATATTGCATGAATATGAATTAAACACAAGTTCCTTCATGAGAGCCATACTAACATGAAATAAATGTGATGTTATGCAGGATTGCGTCCACACCCACCACCTAAGAAGAAGGTGAACGGATCCAGCCTTAGTGCTGAAGAACAATTTCAGCTCTTTGGGCTCCGCCCCACAACAGAATCCCAAAGCAAAACCTGTCTTCCACCGCTCAATGAGCAGAGGGCCATGCAACAACCGCTCTCAGCAAATATAGATGAGATTTCACAAACTGCTCGCTGTAATGTAAGCTAATTTTTTATATTTTGATTATACCACATCAAATGAATATTTATTTGTATTAGTGCTGTTAAACGATTAATCACAATTATTCACATCCAAAATAAGTTTTTGTTTATATTATATATGTAAGTGTACTGTGTATATTTAATATGTATAATAAAATAAATACACATACATACAGCATATATTTAAAAAATATTTGTTTATACATTTACATATTCATATTCTTATTTTTGTTTATATTATATAGACTAAATATATTTTATATATATATATATATGCATGTGATATTTTTTTTTGTATTTATATATACATAGTAAATATACAAAGTATACGCACATATATATACATACATATATGTAAACAAAAAGCTTTATTTTGAGTGCGATTAATCGTTTGACAGCACTAAATTGTACGTGTAATGAAATATCCACTATGCTTAGAAATTGTGTGGATGAGGTTTTTCATCTGTGTGGCATCTGTACTCTCCTAATTCCTTTTTTCTGTTCTATTCTCAGTTTGTTACAGGAGAAAATGAAAGGCTTCTGGATACTAAGGCCCAACGCGCTTCTATGGAGGAAAGAGAAATGTCCCAAACAGAGCTCGAAGCAGAACAAGACTGTGCCAGTTGGACTAAATTGGAAGAGTTGATAGACCATGAACGCAAAAAGCGTGAGGAAGAGGGCAGCAAACACAGCCCAACTGACCCTGAAATGTTTTTGTCTGAGTACGAGATCTTAATGAACAGAAAGGAGGAACACAACAGGGTACTCGGGTACTACTGGGACCAAAAGGAAAAGCTGTAAGTTTCTCGTACCCAACTATGGGATTGATTTCTTAATAGTCTCCTAGTCTTCTAAATAAGCTGAGGAAACCGAAGACAGAGTAACAGCATTTGACCCTCTGAGTTTTGTCTTTGTGTGTTTTTGTCCAGTAAAAAAAACAGAGTCCGCGTGGAGGAGGAGCTGCAGATGCTGACTCTCCGCATTAAAGAAATGCACGAGAAAAAAAATCAATTGAAAGCAGATCTGGAGAGGAACAAAAACATCAAGGACCCTGGAAGAATCACAGTAAGTGCACAACATGTCCCGTCCTCATAAGCATGCAAATATAATAAGAGACTGCGCAGTCGTTCTCTGTCACGTTTGATCTCATCATTTTGTTTCTGTCTCACCAGAGACGGACAGACCATGAACAGTTGTATAAAGAGCTCGCGAAGGTCACAGAGAGTAATGGGGAGCAGTCCTTCAGCACTGTGTATCCATTGATGATACTGCTCAGCTACGAGGAATGGATTTTTGACTCTCTCGATTTGATGGAATTCATTTCTACTGAGAGGATCCGCAAATTACAAAAGCAGATTTGCAGTAGTGATAAAGTCAGGTAAAGTATAGAAATGCATAGCTACAAGCTAATGGGATGATCATCAGCAGCAACTTCAGTGCTGTCAGTACAGGATTGAGCAGCTCTTTAAAACCCCTTGGTTTTTCTCTTTCACAGGGAGCGAGAAGTGGAACGCTTCAAGCGTGATGCTTACTTTGGAGAACGGAGGAAGAGAAGACTGGAGAGAGCACTTTCTCAACCAGTGAAACCGGTAAGTGGCGCACAGAACCAGCAATACACATTTGCCTTGCTTATCAAATACTGTAACGTGGATCAGTGGTGTGAGGCTAAGTTAAATCATTTTATTGCAGACCGGAAGAAAGCTGATGCCACGTAGCCCGCCTCTGGAGAAAGTAAGAAAGAACAAGAAACCAGCGGAAACCAAGAACATGAAGGAGGATTTATATGCTCACTTTCTGGAATAATTCACCTCAAAGCTCCTCCACAGCTTTCTCCAGTCCCCTGTAAAAATGCAGTACAAAAAAAACAACAAAAAAACAAAACTTAGATATTAGTACAAAAAAACAGACAATACTTAGACATATTAGATATTAGTAGATAGATATTAGTGCAAAAAAACCCACAAAAAAACAAACAATGCTTAGACATGTTAGATATTACTGCAAAAAAAAACAGACAATACTTAGACATATTAGATATTAGTAGATAGATATTAGTGCAAAAAAAAACAGACAATACTTAGACAACTTAGATATTAGTAGATAGATGTTAGTGCAAAGAAACCACACAAAAAACAGATAATTCTTAGACAACTTAGATATTAGTAGATAGATATTAGTGAAAAAAAAACACACAAAAAACAGACAAAACTTAGATATTAGTAGATAGATATTAGTGGGGGAAAAAACACAAAAAACAGACAATACTTAGACATATTAGATATTAGTGCAAAAAAACAGACAATACTTAGACATATTAGATATTAGTAGATAGATATTAGTGCAAAAAAAAAACACAAAAAAAAACAGATAATACTTAGACATATTAGATATAAGTAGATAGATATTTGTGCAAAAAAAACAGACAATACTTAGACAACTTAGATATTAGTAGATAGATATTAGTGCAAAAAAACCACACAAAAAACAGATAATTCTTAGACAACTTAGATATTAGTAGATAGATATTAGTGGAAAAAAACACACAAAAAAACAAACAATACTTAGACATATTAGATATTAGTAGATAGATATTAGTGCAAAAAAAAAAACACAAAAAAAACTGATAATACTTAGACAACTTAGATATTAGTAGATAGATATTAGTGCAAAAAAAACACAAAAAAACAAACAATATTTAGACATATTAGATATTACTGCAAAAAAAAACAGACAATACTTAGACAACTTAGATATTAGTAGATAGATATTAGTGCAAACAAAAACACAAAAAAAACAAACAATATTTAGACATATTAGATATTACTGCAAAAAAAACAGACAATACTTAGACAACTTAGATATTAGTAGATAGATATTAGTGCAAACAAAAACACAAAAAAACAAACAATACTTAGACATGTTAGATATTACTGCAAAAAAACAGACAATACTTAGACAACTTAGATATTAGTAGATAGATATAAGTGCAAACAAAAACACAAAAAAACAAACAATACTTAGACATGTTAGATATTACTGCAAAAAAAACAGACAATACTTAGACAACTTAGATATTAGTAGATAGATATTAGTGCAAACAAAAACACAAAAAAACAAACAATACTTAGACATGTTAGATATTACTGCAAAAAAAACAGACAATACTT
>JAUCMR010044709.1:0-20699 GCA_032357425.1 Enteromius argenteus | reverse complement strand
CAGGCTGCCAGCCGTGTATGATTACTCGTTCAGCGATCCTCTCGAAACGATGTTATTTGCAAAACATCTACTTTATTTGATCTGAGTTTGCATAAAATAACAAAAAACAGTTGTGTTTTTAAATAAAATTAATGAAACTAATGTTAACAAAGATGAGTAAATGTATTAATGTATGAATTAGTGTTAACTAATAAGGCATTTATAAATGTACTAGTAAAGCACAAATAAACAGTCAATATGCTAGTAATATGCATGCTAATAAGCAACTAGTTAATAATGAGAATTGGTGCCAAAAAAGTGTTACCTATCTTTGGTCATAGTTTATATTAGGCGCCTTACTTACATCAGAAAATACAATACAATACATCTCAAGTACAATGTACTGATTGTTTTCGTATTGTATAGCAAAACACTTCGGCTGCTATTGAGGTGGATACGGGTAAGGTTAGGGACAGGTTTAGTGGTATGGGTGAGTTAAGATGTAAGGGATGGGTCAACACAACAGCGTAATTATAAATGTAATTACAGAAATTAATTACAAATGTAATTAATTTTTTTTTTTAAATAAGTACAAGTGGTGCCCTATTTTTCTTTTAAATAATGATATGCATAAAATCAATTTAAAATGTAAAAAAATTGAGCTCTCAAAACTTGTTGTAAGCCTGTAGATGGCTATAAT
Organism: Enteromius argenteus; assembly: GCA_032357425.1. NCBI lineage: Eukaryota > Metazoa > Chordata > Actinopteri > Cypriniformes > Cyprinidae > Enteromius > Enteromius argenteus. Next base: position 20,020 of record JAUCMR010044709.1, on the reverse strand, counting down.
TATGCAGAATATGCTGTCATCACCTTTCTTTCTTGCATTTTGGCATAGACAGCACTCCACTTCTGCTCCAGTATGCATAAGCTGTGCTCTGTGCTGGAGCCCCGGGACACTTCTCTGCCCTCCAGCATCCTGTGGATAGCGTTGCGTACATTTGTGTAGGCGTGCATTTTAGAATCCATCTCATTACACAGCTCCTGCAAGATACAGAAACGAGGCTTCAGTGTAGGATCAAGTTTTCTAAACACAGTTTGCAGGGTTAAGACTCCTAGTTCAGCACGCAGCATTCAAGTGCTTCTTACCAAATGAGCATTCAGTCTCTCGTTGGCAGAGTCTGGCATTCCCCACACCGTCTTACTGGAGGACAGCCTCAGGTCTGTGTGCTCCAGCCACTGCAGGAGATCCTGGATCTCCATGGTTACATCTTGAACCTGCAATCCAGTTATAAAGGTTTATAGCACACACACAAGGTACATTTACAAGGTATAAGTATCTATTGCATTTCATAGAATCCTCTCACATGTATTTATCAAAAACTATTTGATGTTTCATTTCATGACCTATTTAACAGGAGACTCAGTTGACTGCAACAATAAGTAGTACTGCAAGTTGTTGGCTCTAGAACAGCTGTAATCAGATCATGAATGAATCATTCAATGTGATTGGTAAACAATTCAGCAGGCTAATTGAAAACAGTCTGTACAAAAGTGTAACAACGTGGAGAAATGTACGTTGTTCACACAGGGTAAACATTTTTTACTACTTTCTGGGGAATCTTTGGTCTTCTTTGGTGTTCCCAGTCAAAAAACAAAACCTGGTGTGCTTTTGTCAAATTATTTTATTTCAAGTAGCATTGATTCAAGTACTTGATTTTGAAACTAACTGGTTGAAGGCCTCGTTGAGCTGAGCTTATGCATCTCAGTTTTGGAGTGAACATTGTCAAAATAATCCAAAGTGCTTTTTTTTCACTCAAAACTGGAAGTGCATAAGTTCAGATCAATGAGGGCAATGATTTGTCAGATACAAAAAGAAGTACAAAACCTGAAAGAAAACAAGTAGAGGAAGAAATTGAATGCAAGAATTAGTAATAATATAGCATAGTAAGAGATTTACAAGCAGTTTTTGACTGAGCACCAATAAAAGGATTTTCAGCACAGCATGGGTTACTGATTATGTATTTTTTGGAGAAAAAGGGGAACAAACCTATGAGACAATGGGACTGAGACCAACTAAAACCATTCTGTTTTCATGAATTCTGTAATCTGGTTTATTCGCTGGTGTTTGTGGTCACCTGACTGAGGTTATTTTCCAGCTCTAGCTGTCTGCGCTCTGTCTCACAGCGCACAAATTCCCAGCGTTCATTCAGCTGTTCCAGACGAGTCTGCAGGACATGTGAGCTGTCTCCTGCCCCAGACTCCATCAGGTTTCTGCCGGCCTGGTTCAGAGAGTCTACCGTTTGCACATGGGACATCACATCATTCCGCAGAACCTAAGGGCACACAAAAACAAGTGTAACGACTGTGCAGGGTGCAGTATGCAGTGGCTGGAGTCAGCATGATTTCACCAAGTACAATATTATAATCAACCAATCGCAATTGTGAGATACATTTAAAGGAAATGTCAGTTTTAGGCTTACAAGCAGGGTAACATGCTTCTGAACCTTTTTTTATGTAGCTATCATTTCCCTCTGATTTTAGGGATAAGTTATGGGTAGGTTTAGGAGTACACTCTTGAAAACAAAGATGCTTAAAAGATTCTTCACAGCAATGCCATAGAAGAACCATTTTTGGTTCCACAAAGAACCATTCAGTCAAAGATTCTGTAAAGAATCATCTCTTTCTTTACCTTTTATAATCTGAAGAACCTTCTTTCACCACAAAGTACCTTTTGTGAAACAGAAAGGTTTCTTAGATGTTACAGGTTCTTTAACGAGCCATTTAGACTAAAAAGCTTCTTCTATGGTCGTGAAGCACTTTTATTATTGAGAGGGATAAGGTCTATGTTTTTGAAGAGGTTGATCCAAGTTCAAGTTCATTTTATTTATAGAGCACATTTAAAACAGCCACACGACTGACCAAAGTGCTGTACAGTTGGCAAGAAAGTCAAGTCAAAAAATAAAATAAGTATAAGAAAAGAGAAAAAGTTAAAGGAAAAAAAAAAGTAATTTAAAATGCACAATCAAACATGTACATAATCAAACATGTAGATAAAGGGAAAAAACAAATTTAAAATGCACCATCAAACGTGTACATAATCTAACATGTAGATAAAAGGAAAAACAGATTTAAAATGCGCAATCAAACAAGTACGTTTTTAAAAGTGACTTAAAAATGGATACGGAAGGGGCCTCTCTGACCTCAGGGGGCAGCTTATTCCACAACCGGGGCCCAACCACTGAAAAAGCTCGATCCCCTCTGCGTGATAGCCTAGACTGAGGGACCGACAGGAGATTCTGGTCGCAGGATCTTATATTTCTCGGGGGCGTATAGGGGTGCAGTAGTTCAGAGAGATAGCTAGGAGTCTGTTTATGTAAGGATTAATATACTAGTAAGAGAACTTTAAAATTAATTCTGAACTGAACAGGCAGCCAGTGAAGGTCCTTCAGTGTGGGGGTGATGTGGTTGTCTTTGCGACTGTTTTTAAGGAATCTAGCTGCAGCGTTCTGGACTAACTGAAGCCGAGTAATTTGTGATTTTGAAATACCACAATATAGTGAGTTGCAGTAGTCAAGCGTGATGTAATAAAAGCATGGACAGCCATCTCTAATGATTTAGGGTTTAAAAAATGTTTGACTTTGGACAGTAAACGGAGTTGATAAAAACTGGAGCCAACTACAGAAGAGATCTGTTTATCCAACTTTAAAAACTCATCATGATGGACACCCAGATTCCATACACAGGAAGATTTAAAGGTTGATAGACAGCCCAGGTCAAGGCTAGAAGCATTATAATGCTCAGAGGGACTGAACACTATCGTCTCAGTTTTGTCTTCGTTTACTGTTAAAAAAATTTGAGCTAGCCAGATTTTAACCTCATCTAAGCACCGCTGTAGTGTATTTAGTGAAATCTAGCTAAAATAATTTCTTTGAAACCAAAAAAAAGTATAATTTTGTTCATTGTTGGAACATTAAAAAATGGCTAGAACATCTAAATGAAACATTCAATTTATAACTGTTGCACTGTTCAAAATTTTTTAGAATGTTAGCTTTGTCAATTTTAACATTTCTTGTTAGTTGGGATACAGCAGATCTATGCAGCATTTAGTAAGCAGTACCACTCGTGTTTCTTTTGAAATAAGCAAAAGTCACTGCAAAAGTGAGGACACAACATTGGCAAGAATGTGCATACACAAACATGCCTACTTGTACACACTTGTAGTGTGTGTTTGTACCTTATGCTTGGCTAGCTCTATCTCACAGGTTTGCAGGTCAATGCTGATTGGCTGAGAGGCCTGCAGTAGGTCAGCCGTGTGGGAGAGCCAGGCGTGTAGCTCATCAAGAGTGTTCTGGAACTGACCCAAGCCCAGCAGTGCACACTCCAACTGGTGCTGCTCGAAAACATAGTGCTCTGAGTGAAGTACCATTATGATGAATCAGTATTTATATTTTTCATTTAGCTGGGATTTTACCTGTCTGCTGACTGTCTCTGACTCCAGATTGTCCCATCGCTGCCGGAAGTCACACAGTGGAGAGATGGACCCAGGTCGCTCAGTGCCCGGGGAAAGGCGACAAACAAAGCGATGGTTTAAACTTTCAATCTCAATCTTCTTCTGATAGAGCTCTCGCTTAAATTCCTGAAAAGAGAGGTGATGGCATCACCACAAATTTGTTTGTGACACAGGTTTCAGTTTCTCTAGGTACGTTTGTGTGGTCTAACCTTCAGGTCACATAGCTGCTCTTTCACTGATCCCAGGTCAGATCCCACTGAGAACTCCTCGGTGGACTTCAGCTCTGCAGACTTCAGCCACTCAAAGAGTCCCTTCAAGAGAAGGTCATATTTTTAAACTTGCTTTTGTGGTGTTCTCTTGACCTACTCTACAGTGTATGAATATTCATAAGTGCACATTGTCAGTTTCTTCCATTGTCTCTTGAAGTCAGCACAACCAAGAAGAGAATTCACTGAAATATGCTGACTTTATTCCAAATTCTCTATAGATAACTTTGGTCTCTCTAGAAGGGCATCCAAAAGTCCTGGCAATTGGCAGGAAGTTGGCCAGACTGTTAGAGACTCATCACTACAACCACATGGAGGCATGAAAATTGAAATACTACAACTGTAGACAGAGACCTACCACCACCACTTGACAAGACAAGAAGTAAAAGTAACGAACAGACCATTCTTTGTGATTGTGATTGGAAGTTGTCTATAGTACAAACTTCATTAGGTAGGGTGACATTACATGCTTTTTCTAAGCTGCCTAAAATGTCTTTGTCTTCCTATACTTGCTGAAGGTAATGACTGAAAAGTAGTTTGACCAATAGCATGCAGGCATTGCACTCAATCAACCAATTAAGGCGTGCAAGAAGGTGGGATCAACAGAGAACAGTCATTGAAATGCAAATATGCGTACACAAAATTTATGAGGACAGTAGAGATAACACCAAATAAATGAAAATAAATCCAAAACCTGGACATTATAGAAATCCTGTCCAGAACATGTCAAATCTGGAAAAATTAGGATGTATAGTCAATCTAGATTAGGAATGCCTCGAAAGGAATTGAAACTTGTTCCTTGCTCACCTGCATACTGTCCTGATAATGGAGCGCCATTCGTAAACATTCTTCTAACTTACTGTTGCACTCTGTCCAGATCTTACTGAGATTGTTCCACGTGCCATAAAGCTGCAGGAAAAGACAGCTGGATAGTGAGATGTCAACAAATGACTGCACAATGTACAACAGTTTCTGCAAGGATTAGTCTCAAATCAGTTTCAAATACAAACCTCATCCAAACTTTTGGTGACCTCTGGCTTGTCTGTATCACCACAAGCTGACATGAGTTCCACTCCTAGAATTCCGAGTGTGTCCAGGTCACCTTGCAGAGAATCAATGTCCTCCCTGAGTGTCTGAGAAGGAAAATATAAGAGAGTTTGGATTGTATGGGGCTTTGCATTGATTCAGAACTTTCAAGAAGCAATGAGGAAATATCCTTAAATAACTCTTTTGAAAGAACAAAGCCAGGAAATGACCATATGTTCTGTCTTGGATGCTGGTTCTTCTAAAAGCTGCTAAAGTAAAACTAGCAGTATTACATAGGTCAACCAGCTTTGCCAGCATTTCTGGTTTACCAGCTAGACCAGCACTAAACCAGCAAGGGCCAGCCTGAACCAGCATAGAGCAGAGAAGCATTGAGAAACATTACCTGCATGGTCTCTAGGCTCTGTCGGATGGTCTCTGAATCTGATCGACTGGAGTTGAGGTCCAGAACAGCTTGCTGGGCATCATTCAGTCCAGACGTCATGTCACTCACATCATTCCAGAACCTGACTGCCAGATCCAGGAGATTGAGAAGCCACTTCTCCCTCTCCTGAGCTTGTCTTTGAGCCTCCTCCCAGCGGCTTGTTAGACTGCAAACCCGGTCTTGAATAGCTGAAATGACCAAGATCATCACAGACAGATCACGATTATGAAACAATAGTGTTCATAAGATATTTTAGCATATAAAGCTGTATGTGCTTAAAGTTGTGTGCAATTCCTGTTTGAGGTACCTGTGCAAATGGAACTGTCCCCAAGAGCCCCTGTGTTGGTCAGGAGCTCCTGAGCCTGTGTCCTCACACTGCCGAGGTCCAGATCCATTTTTGAGAGCTCAGACAACGTGTGCTTGTTGTCCTGTAGCTGCTCCTGAATTCGTGGAGTGAGGCCTTGAAGAGCCATTGAGGCCTGCAGGTGACTACACAGACGCTCCAGTCTCTCTCCAATCAGAGTCATCCTCTCATTCAGCTGACATGGACATACAGAGTTTCAGGAGTGAGCTAGCATTTATGCATCTAAAATGTGGCAATGATGTCTTTCTATACCACTTTAGCAACATAAAACGTATGGCTTCTTTGAAACCTGGTTATGTCAGTGTATTGCATCAGTGGATTGCATTCCTGTAGTTCAGCTGTGCATGGCTTTAGCAACGCCAAGTTCATGGTTTTAAATCCACAGAACTATATAAACTAATATACTGTAAGTTATGAAAATGCTTCAATAACAGGTTAATCTTTTAAACAGTGTACTCTCTGTGGTCTGACTTATTCAAGTTAACTTATTCTAACTTAACTACCATAAGAAGCCGATTTAGCTAGATTCTCCAGTATGTGTTATAGAGAAAAGTGTTCTCTGTCTTGCAAAATAATGCTGAGGAGGCAGAGTTCAAGAAGTCAAAATTGGACTTTACTGTAAGAATACAAATCTGAGACCTCTGACTCACTCACAGCTCATACTTTTATACAGTTTTCAACCAATGATCTTATTGCAGGTGTCCTACCAATACTCCCTAACTCTTCACCTCATGAACTGGTCTCTTGTTCTCTTGTAAGGGTGGCAGACTGCCTATGTCAAAATATATCACAAAGTGACTATTTGTTGTATTTGCCTCATTGTTTTTTATCCAAAAAACATGCTGAAGGCTATGTGGCCCAAAAGAGCAACTTAGTATCACTGTGGACGCCATCCACAACCAAAATCCCATACTTACCCATGTGACTTCTCTCACAGTCATGTAGGCCAAGAGCCATCCAAAACACATCAGCTTTTACAGTATTCAAACCACTTCTACAATTGAGTTCTATAGGATAAATGATATATTTCATCATATGCACTACGGATTAGCATCGTATCTAGATGTGTGTCACCTGTGTATAGCGGGGCAGAGACTCCTCCAGTACTCCAGCAGCTTCTCTAACTCTGTCTCTGATGGCCAGGTGCTGTTCTTCAGTGTCCCTGGCTTTCTGGCAGAACTCCTCTCCCTGAACTGTATTCAGGTCTGATAGACGCTGGGCCAGCATGATCAGCCGTGCTATCAGCGGCTTATGCTCTGCTATGGACTCCCTGATGCCCTGTTTGGAAAGTTAACACTGATGTTTATATTAGTTTATCTGAAACAATGAATGAAGTGCAATGAGTGAAATACAAAGTTAATATATTGAACACAGCGTGATGGCTATCAAAATTCAATGTGTCAAAAATGAGCATCTGTTGTTAATATCTAGCTCTGAAGAAGCAAGTTTTAAGTACCTGTAAGAGGTCCTGTTGTTCTCTGAAAGCCTCGTAGCTGATGGTGTTCAGAGTAAACTGGCCAATAAGGGCTTTGGTTTCCTGTAACCATGGTAACACCTCAGCAAAGCCCTCTGAAAACTGAGACAAGAGCAACTGAGCATGCTCCAGTTGAAGCAAGACTTGGGAATTTGTGGCAGTAGTGACCTGGCACTGCTCCTGTAAGGTGTCTAGGGAAGACTTTGGAGGGGAAAGACAGTGGTATTATGTTGGTTCTTAGTCAAAATATTAAAAAAGGTATTAAGAATGAATATTAGCTTACCTGGAGTCTCAGTGTCTCCCCATCCTCAGTGTACATCTGCAGGAGTTCCAAAATCTTCACCATTTTCTCAATGTTAAACTTGTGCTGCAGAATCTCTACAGCAAGTATCTGCAGAAAAACAAACATTATATGGATTATTTTGGAAAATTTTACAGAACTTCTAGTATATGCGCAGAAAATATTATTGTGAATGTGCAACAACTCACTTTCTGCTCATTGAGTTGGGATGCAATGATGTCTGGGTCCAGATTAATGGCTCTGAGCTCTTCCAGTGCCACTGAGGTATCTCTAAACCAAGCCAACTCTTTCTCAATGGCCTGTTCCAGCTGATCAAATGCAAACAAGCTCATGTATAAGTAGGCATTTAGCATCTGTATTTGTCCAAAGTGGCTTACAGTTAGGGGTGGGCGATATGGCAAGAATATCATATCACAAATCTTTTGAGAAATATCACGATTCACAATTTTATTGTGATTCTTTGTCATTGATTTTATTATTTTGCAAACTGTCTGAGCAGAACAGACAAACTAATTTCCAAAGCCTTGGTCGTTTTAAACCTGAATGAGTTTCTTTTTTCTGTCGATCATTATTTCATTACATTCAGTGAGGACCAGCTACTGTTTGGTTACTCAAAATATATTATTTTGAGTTTAGCACAAGAAATAAATTAATACAGGTTTGGGACAACATGTAAGTGAGTAAATAATGACAGGTTTATAATTTTTGGGTGAACTATCCCTTTAATGACAATCTGCAGTACGTTTAGTTCTGTCCCTTTAAGAGCTGCACGCATCTGTTTTTCTCTTGATTCTTTACTTTCACTTTAGACACAAGCAGATGTGTTTAACGCTGTGTGTTTTTGACAGTATTACCTCAACCAGATGTGATAGATATTTTAGTTCAGTAATTAGGCGCTATTTGACAGGCTTTTAGTGCACGCACGCTTCAGGTGTACGCTCTGGAAAAGCGCATTAGGACAGCACACAGATGAAATGTTTAATCTGCAAGATTTTAAAGCCAATAATGTAGTTTTGTGATTGCGAATAAGTGCAGTGTCCGGTGAGTGTAACTCTACCGCTGAGTTAACACTCATGTGAATGTACAGTATGTCGCGGCGTACAGCGTATCGAGACAGAGGCGTTAGAACTGCAGATGATAAAACAGCACGATACTACAATATTTCTCAAAAAGCAGATCGTGGACTTTTGTATCGTCCACGATCAAAAATCGTCATATCGCACATCCCTACAGTACACTTCAAGCAACCCAAGGTCTCCACCTGTCTCTTACCTTCTGCCTCTCAGAAGAACACAAAACTGCATCCCCAGTCTGACTCTGGGCAGCAGGAGCCAGCAGCTCTCTCTCGATTCGACCAAGCCACAGGTGGAGGTCTTCCTGACTGGAGGTACATCTACTAGATGCCTCCAAAGCCTGTTCCAGCCTCTGCAGGACATCAGCACTACCCAGATTCATCACTGAGTACCGGATACGCAGGCTGTCTACCCGCTCTTGCACCAACTGGGTTTCCTCCTCTTTAGATAAGCATGAGGAAGATTGAAACATGTTTGAAACATGTCCTTGTGGGCACTGTGCAAGGCTTAATGTGCACAATGGCACAAAATGGGAGGAAACTACCTGAAATCTTTTCCATGAGCTCATGAGTGCATTGTTGAAGTTTCCCCAAGTCGACACTCTTAGCTTTTATCTCTTCCATGACTGCCTAAAAGGTAATAGAGAAAGGCAAGTTCAGTCCACACTAAAATCTTGTAGTATACAAATTAAATGGATAAACAAAACCTTTTCTAATGTTTTGATGACCTTGGCCTGTGCTGTGGCTTCTTGCAGATGGAGCATCCCTCTCTCTGCAGAGCGGAGCTCAGCTAAGTCCTGGTCCACAGATATAAGCCATTGCTGAAGTGTGTCTGTCCTTTCCTGGAATAGCTGAGCTCTTGGCAGAATGTCTTCCAGAATCCTGTATCTGTGAGAACAAATTCATTGTCGAATCAAAACACATTCCTCTACTTGTGTCAAATTAAAAGCATCAGGTAAAAAAAGGTTGTGGTTGGCTTTTTGATGTCAGTCAAACAGTCTTCCTGGGACCAAAATGTGGACCCAAGTGTCAACCAGACTGACCTGCTGTTGGCGCCCTGAAGTAGAGCCTCCCATTTGAGCTTGAGCTGAGCAAGCTGCACTTTGGTCTTTTCACTGTCATTTCCCTGAAGCCCCTCTGCCAGGTGTGGACCCTCCTGCATCATGGTCTCCATACTGGGTCTCCTGTCCTCTAGGAGTCGCTGTAAGAGCTGCATCACAAGAAACTTATTACAGTATGTTTATCATGCTGAAGCAATTTATTATGCTTTCTCCAAGGGCAAGGCCTGCAAGAAAGTGGTTCTCAATCTTGGGAGGCTTCTTAAAGGTGGGGATAACATGCAATTTTGTTCATTCAGAGTTGTTTACACTGTTAAAAAGTTGGATTCTAATGCTACGAATGGACAAAGTTTCAAAAAACAATTTGGACATATGACCTTGTATGTATGTGCCAAAAATCTTTTTTGGTTGTAAGGGAAAGATAACCTTGTTAAACTTGTTAAAAAAAAAACAGCGTTACGTGAATAGTGGATGCACTTGTTCTTCTGAGGGAGCACAGGAGTTTTTGTTGATGAACATTTTATAAACAAGGCCCAATTCGACGCTGGATTTGCACATTGTTTGATACTGAAAGATGGAGTGGTCTCAGCTATAAAAAATCTCGGTCATGATTCAGAACTTTAGACAGTAAGTGAAACGACATTAAATGTCTGTGTTTTGTTGCTATCCGCGCAAGTGCCAGTCAATCTTTAGCTCCGCCCACACGGCACGCCTTGAGGAGCTCAGCTTTTTTTGGAGAGAATCATAAAGCTGTATCTTTCTTTTATAAATATGACAAAACTAAAGACTTTTTGGAGATATGAAGGATGCAGTACTGCTCTATAAGTACTCAAGATTAACATGAGATTGGGTGAAACTGTGTGTGCTATGCCTCCTTTAATATTTAAAAAAGATGCTTCCTCGTCTCCTCGCTTTTCCAACTACGAGCCTGTGTCCCAGAAAACCGACAGAACTCTGCTATCTTGAAGGACATCTCAATTCCTTTGAGTGAGGAATCTTCCAGAGGAGCTACTGTATGAGCTAGGATACGCACTGACATACTTATAAATTCTCCTCTACCAATGCTCTATCAATTGAGCTACATGAAACACAAATTATTAAGCAGATTAAAAGGTACAATGCCTTAACGGGAAAATAGGCTGTTGTCGATAACGCTAATTTACTAGACGCTCTGTTGGGTTGTATTTCAGGAAAGCAACAAATGACCTATACAGTTGGAGGACATGCTGGGAATTGGCTTCCTAATAAAATTTCGTAGAACACCCTCTTTTGCGTCTTCAAAAATGCTTTGTATGATGAAGCAAACACACATTTTGTTCATAGAGGTGTTCTCTGTCTGAGAATCTAAAATCTTTATAATGTACCTTGTTCTCTCTTTGTTGTACTTAAGCCAAACACTTGTATCATGTTCCAGAAGATCATTATGGGCATTCAGGTATGTTTTACCTTACTCACTAAGCTAACAAAGATCTCAAAAAGGTGAATTACCTTTTCCCCACCCATTCCCATATCATACACAAAGGCATTCAAAGCTTATTAAATGCATGAACTTACACAGTATGCTTCTCAGTTTAAGGATGGGATGAGAAATTAGAGACAAGGCTTTAAAATTGGGTAGTCTTTTTTTTATCAATACTTTATGTAACTATTAATGTATTAATTTATTGTTTGTTTGTTTATATAACAACAGCTGGGTTTTTAACATACCTTCTGTTCTTGCAGCTGCGCTTTCACCACTTTAAACTCTGAGGATGGTGGTTTTTGATTAGCTGTCAGCTCTTCAATCTCGCAGACCCACGTCAGCAGTGTTTCCAGATGTTGCTGGAATTTCAGTGGATCCCTGAACTCATCTTTCAGAGCCAAAACACTTCTGCCATCCTTAACACAAGACCAGACGATATGCTATCACGCTATCATAAAGAAAGTACATTTTAAGGAAAAATCAGTGAACTGTACCTTCCATTGATCTAGACTTGATTCCTGGTCTGAACTTGATTGACCGTCACTCTGCAGCTGGGAATAGGAACAATTTTATTTAATTGGAAAATGAATTAATTAGTGAAACATTGTTGAAACATTGACTTCAAAATCAGTTAAATGAAAATGGTAAATGATGGTAAAAATGAAGAAAAGCCTTAAAATAAAATAAATGAAATTGAGTAACCTCTGCAAGTTCCTCAGCAGCTCCGGTAAGGACTCTAACAGTTCTAGTAACAATAGGGTCACCTCCTTTCCCCGCAGGAGGATACTCTGTCACCTCTACAATCTCTGTAACAATTGTCTCTGTCACCTCTGTGACCTCTGTAACCTCTTGAGTGTTCAGAGGCTTCCAGGACCAGGGACTTCCAGAATCCCTTCTCTGCAGGCTGGCTCTCCTGTCCACGGATCCATACTGACTCAAAGGGGATCTTCTATACTCTGGAATATTACACCTTCTGGGTAAAGACCCATTTCGTGGTGTTTTTACCGGGGATGGAGTGCTTCGCCAGGCATTGTCCAGAGTGCTGGTTGTGGTGACAGTAGGAGCTGGGGAACTCCTCTGCTTGTCCGGTGTCGGAGTTTGTCGAAGAACCTCTTCCCCATCTTCTTTCTTTGTTTCTTCTTTAGGTGGCTCTGGGAGTGGCCATTCTCTCCGTTGCTGGTAGCACTCTTTCAAGACACTTTCCTCTGACTTAACTTGTTTGGACTTTTGTCCCAAACAGCTAGGTCTGCTAATGAGGTTACCCATGATTCTTCAATCCACGGGTTAATTGGGTCCCTTTGCCATACATACAGGCGTCGCCTAACTACCTACAACACAAGGAAGGTCAAAGTGAGAAGACACTCTTTAAACACCTGTACCCATTTGAGGAAATAGTAGCCTAATAGTTTCCAGTTTCCACTGCAATCTTCAACAGAGATTCATCCAGCTCTGACAAAGACCACCAAGCTTAAATCTTAATTAGATTCCTTGCTGTCCTACAAAGGAGAGTCTTTTCCACGTTTACGCTAACAAACACCACCGCCATTATTTATACAACAGAGATGGTAACACTTGACTGAGGCTCTGTCCTGACCAAGAGGGGCCAGATTACTGCTGGAAAACTACAACATGAACACAGAATTACTAGTACTATCCATACAAATGCAAGTGACAAGCCTGTTTATGAGGGCAATCTCCTCCAGGATACCCATGGCTCCTCCTGGCAGCCACAGCCACTGTCCTCTGCCAAGACTATCCATGGGATGGCCCTGGGAAACCATTTAGCTACTGATCAGATATGACAGGCATGGAAATGCTGCTTCATTTCTTTGCCACAAAAGAATGAGCAGTGTTTTTTTAGTGCACGTGTTCACGGTTTACTGGGAAACACAGACCGCATGCCTGAGGAGCAGGACAGTGATGAACACGTAGACACACACTGAGTTTAATGTTCAGAAACACTTTTGTAAATATACAGATTTTTTTACTTGTGTATGTGTGTGATTGAAATTCATGCAAGTCTTTACCAGTGATCATCACTGATCAAATTACTGTCCTGATGAACAGGAAATGTACATATTTGTAAAATGAAAGATTCTAGGCTGCTTTGTTTGAATTACAATAGCACAATTAATTATAAAAACATGCAGCAGTGCTATTTCAGTGTGCATAGAAGATGCAGGTGGTAAGTGAATAGGTGCCTGTTCAGTGAAGAAAGATTAATTAAGTGCTGCCAAGCAATTAATCGCATCCGAAATAAAGTTTGTGTTTACAAAATATATAAGTGTGTACTGTGTATATTTATTATGTACATATAAATACAAACACATGCATTTATATATTTAATAAAAATATGCTATGGTTATATATTGTAATGATGGAGACGGGGGCTTGCGGATCCAAATGCAAGCTCTTTATTCAAAATCGTGGTCAGAACAGGTAGGGTCAAAAACCATGGCAAACAGGTATGTCACAGGCAGAGCACAAGGAAAGTCCAGTAGGCTAGCGGGGTTGATCGAGTGACAAACAAGAGCAATAAATCCAATAAGAAGGTGAAGGTCGGTACACAGTGCAAACACATGGAAAACAAGACATTACAAGAACTTGGGTAAACGCTTTGTAGGAGATAAACACACAACACTCAGCAGTTAGACTAATGCACACAAACTGCTTTTAAAGTGGAGACAAGAGGGTTATTGAGGGGGTAAAGCTTATCGATTGTCATGGGAACTAACAAGGGGGCAGAGACTGAACCGGGGAAACACTGAAACAGTGGGGAACACACTTCATAATAAGAGTCCTTAGAGTACAATGCAGAAACACAGTATTATATTATATTAAATATAGTAATATAAATGTATATGCATGTAAATATTTTTAAAATGTATTCTGTATGTGTGTGTATTTATATACATGAACCCAGGACACACATTTATTATGTGAACAAAAACTTTTATTTTGGATGCGATCAATCGTGATTAATTGCTTGACAGCTGTACTTTGTCGCAGATGTACAGTATGTGCATATGGAAATCTCTGACTAATAATTGTGTCTGTGTTGAGATCTCATCTGAAACTACAGGAGACATGAGATTACTGGGGAAATCTAAGAAATCTCAATTTGCTGTCTGTTGAATCTCATTCCTGTCTAATAGAAACAACTAAACAGATCTAATTTCTGATTTGATTTTTCTTATAGATAAAAAAATTCAAAATTTTACGAAACCTGTTTTGTTTTAAACCTAGCAAATTCGCAATTCTTTTATTTAAAGAATGCAATGACAAGTTAACCTTTGAGCTGACGGTTTTGTTTGTGCAGGAAATACAGAGCTCTGTTGAATCCTGATAAGCGAGCATGTTAATTGCACAGGTGATCTGGGTCAGTCCGGGTCATTGTGGTTCACTGAATGCTAATGGCGAGTGCTGAGGGATCTGGCTCCATACAGCAGACAGACTCAGTGTTTCTAGACCACTGGAGCAGAAGACTTAGTATCAGCCCACATTCTAGCAGGGTGGATTAGCTTGTATAATGTGTGAATTGAGATTGCTAAGACATGACAGGAAATACTGTAATGATGAGTTTGATGCTCTGGACACTAGTTTATACATTGATTAAGCTAAACAATCTCTAGGAAATAGCTTTGTTTATACTCAACGTTCATGTTTTTGCAGCACTACAATACTGGTGAATATTAAAAATATGGCTTTGGTTCCCATAAAGTGAACTTATAAAATCTATATATAGTAGTGCTGTTAAACGATTCATTGTTCAATTGCATTCAAAATAAAGGTTTGTTTAAATAATACTGTATATGTACTGTGTATAATTTTGCATAAATACACACACATAGAATAAATATTTACATGTATATATTTATATTCCTATAATTTATATGATATATAAATATATTTCAATTATAAACATAACATACTTTTCCTAAATATATACATGCATGTGAATTAATTTATATATACATAATAAATATACACAGTGCAAACACATATATGTAAACAAAAACTTGCGTTTAATTGCGATGAATCATTTGAGATCACTAATATGTAATCAATCTGAACAATATCACCATCGACAAATGCTCCTCCTCAAATCAAGTTTAATTATATTAACTCGTTCCATCCATCTCACGCTGCGCCTACATGCTTGATGGACTACACAAGGAGGGCAAAGTTGAAACAGTCAGTGAAGCTTTGCCATTTGAATATAAAGATTTACAAGCATCATCACACCTGCAATGGCTGCTTCTATGGAGTTAGAGTTGAAACAACATTTTACACCTCAATGCTGAACATTTCAATAGAGGTGATGTCATCTTCTGCATCTGATCATCTAAACACCAGCTTAGGGCATAGCATAATTTCCAAGCTGGTTTATTGTGGTGCTGTTTAACTGGGGTAAAAATGTTGGTCAATCTGCAAGGTTTAGCAGCACGCTAAGATCCACCGATCTCAAAAACAAAACATACAGTGCCACGGTGCCTGAACAGATTAGCGTAATTGTCTAAAGCTTGAGATAAATGATACCGATTGATTCTCCTTTGCTTGTTTATCAAGGCTTATCTGAAGCAGCCGCCCTCTTCACCCAAGTCTAATGCATTCTCTGATTTAAGACCACCCCGTGTAGCCTCTTGATATTGATTTATGAGGCATGTCACAGACTGGCCCCCAGTGAGCTAGATTAACCTTTGTGATGGACAGCTTTGTGCATCAGCAATCCATAAAGACTGATTAATATAGTCAAATCTCTTACAACAATTGACTCCAACGGAAAGATTTTTGTCATATTCTAATGAACGATACGTCAAAGAAATAAAGGCAGCAGAGATGCTCGATGGGTGTGGGTACTGTCAGAGAGCACGATAACAATACCCTTTCCTAATCTGACCTCAATATGGCAGACAGACGGTGTATACTGGTGTCATGCCACGTTCTGCTAGTGGAGTAACTCGTATATATACAGCAGCGATAGTGCTGTCTCTTTTGGGGTGTCCTTATGTCTTTTTATGGATTTCGTAATAGTCATAAATCAACCCTCTCTGTGTAGGTGAGTTCGTGCCATGATCATGATAATGGTTTATCTAATTAACATAAGAGTGTCTGGCGTCACGTCAATGCATAACATGAATAAATTGCGTAATTAATATACTATATTTTAGTTGAACTGATGTTATATGTTAGGCAACATGTTGGTATAGCATTTAAGAAGCTGCAGGGAAGAATAAACAATTATATTATATATTTAACTTCAGTAGCAATGTATACTGTATATGTGACCCTGGAGCAAAAACGTATTTGTAGCAACAGCCAACAAAATATATGGGTCAAAATGATCACTTTTTCTTTTTATGCCAAAAACCATTAGGATATTAAGTAAAGATCATGTTTCCAAATATATAAGAACTTAATTTTTGCTTAGTAATATGCATTGCTAAGAACTTAATTTGGACTTTAAAGGTGATTTTACTCAATACTTCGATTTTTTGCACCCTCAGATTCCAGATTTCCAAATAGTTGTATCTCAGCCAAATATTGTCCTGTCCTAACACGCCATACATCAATGGAAATTTATTCAGCTTTTTAAATCTCAATTTTAAAAACCCTAATGACTGGTTTAGTGGTCCAGGGTCACGTATATCACATGAATGTACTAATTCAAAATAAATAAATACTCACAGTACAGTGAAATGTGAACTAATTACATCCAAATCCCCACCTTTAGTTGAATTCAAGTGTTTGTGATAGCATCACTGTCCGGCTGCATCCAAAGCAGCTGCTGGTTTCAGTGAGAAAGTTTGAATGAGTGCAGAAAGAGCTGGCGGTTGTGGCGGTTGGGGTGCATACTTACCCCCGTGCACAGAGGAGGACAAACGGCCAAACGAACAATTCCACAAGTTCCTCCGTCATCATTCAAGCAGGAGAACAAAAAAGCTGTCTTCTCTCAGCATCCTTTCAGAGGCCTTCCCTTCCAGACGTATAAACATGCGAAACCTTCACATTCACTTGCTCAAACAGGACCTCACTTGCCCACAAATCCCGGTTTAAACACACACACACACAGAGTTTATGCAAGATGACCCATGCTTTTCCGTCACCCACAGCCACAAGCAAACAATGTCCCTCTCTCCCTCCGGCTGCCCCCTCCCGTCAGCGGTATTCTCTCTCTCCTGCCTTTGTTGTGCACGGTCCCGTAGAGGAATTCCTCGCTGAGGCAACCCACAGGATGTTCATCTGCTGGAAAAGTCCTGTATGCTGTGTTCTCCGAGCTCCAGGGTAGCAGGTGTTCCTTGTCCGGTGGTTTTGGTAGACTTAAGGCAGGTCTGTAAGTCGGCAGCCTGTTGTGTGAACTCTTGTGCCAGACATTTAGACAGAGGAGCAATGCCTTCCCTCCCAGCCTTAGCCCCTCCCCCAGCTCCTCTTTTGGCTCACAAACTCTGCTTCAAATAAAAACGAGGAGGATAAAAAGCTTTCTAAAGACCCCCGGGCTGCTCCCGAACATTCACATGTTAAGTGACAGCTGCCTCCAGCCCCTCGCTCTCGTTTTTCCCTCCCTCTCCAGGGCAGGCCGAGGCGGGCTACAAAAGGAGCCAACCATCCCGCACACAAAGCCCTCAGCACCATTCAAAGCCCCCGCCATGGCCACAAAGACAACTAATTACTGTAAGACATCTTTGATTACTTTCAAGTCACTTTTAGTCCCGAAATCACCAAACAAACAAAGAACAGCAGAGAAACCAATAGAGCAGAGGAGTTTCATGCGATGCTGCTTCTCCGCTTTTGGAGAATAGAAGCTTCTATCACCAATATGTCTGTAGGTGTCAGGTCTCAAATAATGGCTCTGATTGGTTCCCGTGGGGGCCGAGAGGGAGAGTGAGGACAGGTGTGTGTATAGCAGGTGCAGTGAGGAGACTCAGGTGTGTAACAAACACACAATTGCCTCATTCTTTCACCACACAAAAGACTCTAGCAGCACCTGCACTGTTACTTATCCTTCGGCTCACACAAGAAATGCTCGATTGTTCAATAGAACAGGTCACTAACACATGGGAGAGAAGTGGAAGTCCTTGTGATGCTGCCATATTTACATACAGTGACCCGAAAACATTTGAAGCACACTTCAAAATGCAGGATGCCATTGCAACAAATACAAAACATAAATAAATAAAAGTAAATCAGGGGTTACACTTTATTTCAATAGTCCGTTTAGACATTCTACTAACTATGAGTAACTTTGTACCTACATGTCAACTACATGTCAACTACTTCTCAAAACATTCAAAGCTATATGTCTACTAACTTTCAGAGTAGACTGTTGGGGTAGGTTTAGGGGTAGTAGAATAAGTTGACATATACTTGCAAAGTTTCTGATAGTCAGTATGTAGTGTGTTGTGGACTATCGAAATAAAGTGCTACCAAATCAAGTGGCACTCTTTTATCAAATACAATATAATAATCTTGTCTTTCATACAAAACATTTTTACAAAAGTACTTTTTTATGTTTAAATTGATACAACAGCACGTTCCTGGTACTGAAACCTGTTGTTCTTCTATGAGAACTTAAGAAAAACTGACTTTCTTACTGCCACTAAACACCACCAAAAACAGAAAAGGATCTAGACACAGGCAATTAATTTTTAGCATCAGTGCAGGGCAGACACATGCAAAGCTTCCAGTGTCAGTTACGTAACCTGTTTTTTTTATGCTGCTTGATAATGCAAATAGATTTAGTGTTTACTGCACTTTGTTATTCTTCTAGTAGTTATTTAACTATATCAGCTAATGAATCAAAAATCTTGCACATTCTCAGAAAATAGCTTAATGCTGCATTGCAAAATAAGATGGTCACTTACTTACACTAAAATGATCTAATTAACTAATAAACTAAAATAATTTTTTATAAGGACTGATATTATAAGATCAATAGCTAATTCAAGATATTAAAAATGCTGTAATAGTACATACAAAAGTATAAAATAACACTGTTGTATATTTGAATTATTATAGATAGCAAAAACTGTCACTCAAAAAATAAAATTTTACTTTTTCTATTCTGTACTACACTATGCCATACCTTCTATTCTATACTTCTATGTCTATATCTTTTTCCTTTTATATTCTATAGAAAAAGCAAGGAGGTATGTTGCCGCTCTAATGATGTCCAGCAGTTACAACAGTGTACCTTGATGATATATGAGTAATATGGAATATTTTTTGAAAATATAATAGTAACCTTTTATTTCACAGTTCTGATTTTTGTTCTTGCAATTCTAAGTTTTCAGTTCTAAACTCAGAACCTTGATATGTAAACTTAAAGTCCAAATTAACTGACTTTCTTTCTCACAGTTTTACTTTCTTTGCAATTGTAAAATAATAATAATAATAATAATAATTGTGATAATTTATTCTCATAATGTTTTCCCCTCACAGATGCATGTTTATATCTCATAATTATGATGTTTCTTCTCAAAATTGTGAGTTTATTGTGGGTTTTATTTAAAATCCATATGCCTCAAAAAAACATCCTGCAGTTCACACATACTGTGCATAATGGACTATATGAAAGCTTTGATATGAGTAATATTTCAACTCGGTTTTGTTGTGTGCTGCACATGTGGCTTGTTTGTTCAAAGAGCAGCAGATGAATCAATTAGGACTTTTCTTCTAAGAATTGTGGGTTTATATCTTTGCAGCTGCATTTATTTTATGCAATCATGACTTTATACCTCCCAATTCGCAATTGCAGGGGAAAAAAAGTCCAAATTGCCAAATAGAATTTTTTTAAAAATGGGTCCCACTTTATATTGTGTCCCTAATACCTGTGTACTTCCATAGTAACTAGATGTGTATCTAGTATGTAACCACAGTGTAAGTACACATTGC
>JAUCMR010044653.1:0-16057 GCA_032357425.1 Enteromius argenteus | reverse complement strand
TGCCTATTGTTTGAGGGTTTATGGCATTGCTGTATGTGTGATATTTAATGCTATCCGGATTGTTTACATCCACATTTTGAGGAACTGTTTTTAAACGATAAATGATAAACCTTTAAAAAAAACTAACACAAATAGAGTACTTTTAGGATGGCGTATGCTTTTAATGAAGCCATCAGCTTATTTTACTTTTTATTTTTTAGTAATAATGTTTAACAGTGGAATTCTTGGTAAAAAACTACATTACCCATGATTCTGCAAAGTAATCTCCACCAATCAGAGAGCCAATATTCTCTCAAACTTCTCAAAAGGTAAGCAGGCTAATTTTGCAATCAACATGAAATGTATTGCTTCTATACATTATCAACATCTTTAAAGTTTCCCAGTTAATTTTTATCATGTCATTCACAGTGTTTCAGTCTGTAATGTTATTGCATTGTATTGACTTACGCTCAAGTCATATTTTATTTGATATTTGTGCCTGCTTGTAGATCATGGGATTGTAGTTTGGTAACACTTTAATTTACAGTGTCATTGTTACATGTACTTATAGTAACAGCAGTAAAAAGGCATAATTACAAGCATCTAGCTCTAAATGAAAAACAAAACCTACCCTAATCCTATAGACCAATTTGGAGTAGACATCACAATTACATCAATTGCAGCTATCTGTGCATTGTGGCAGCAAAAAAACACTGGTAACAAGTGGAGAGAAATCCATGAAATAAGAGAAAATAACGTATTGTATTGGAATGCAAATCTTTTAGAGAATACTGTCATTTGAAACTAAACACAGATGTTTAAATGTACAGTCTATAGATAAACCTGATATGATTACCCTATTTTAAAAGCATTATGTACATTTGATTTAAAATTTAGATTTTAAATATTTACATATGCAGTTCATCAGGGACATATTTTATAAGCCCTACAGTTACATCAGGAAACAGTATTTAAACCTATAACATAACATTTACCTATTTTATCTCACAAGTGACTTTTTTCTTGTTTATATGTCCTAGTTTGGACTTTATAACTCAATTTAAATCAACAATTGCGAGTTTGTCAACGGAAAGAAAATGCCAGAATGTGGGATATAAAGTCATCAGTCGAGATGAAAATTGATAAATTGATTTTTATAAAAATTGTGAGATATAGCCAAGACTCAGAATTGTTAGGAAAAAGTCAGAGTTTTTAAATATAAACTCAAAACTACCTTTTTTTTTTTTGCTTCCATACACTTCTACTTTAAAACTGTGATTTTCTGCTGCCAAAACATCATGGCTGTTTGAAAGGCCAAAACTGGTCTATAGTAAGTACATGTGGTTAATTAATATTACTCGGCACCTAATTGTATAAATGCACTGTAACGTGTAGATCTTAAAATAAGGAGTAAGCTCTATTTATTTCCCTCATTAAAAAAATACATAGATTTGTACTATTGTGTTTTTGTCTGATTTTCAAGTATTTTTCACATCAGTTTTCGTAATATTGTGATTCATTCACCTCAAAGCGAGTTGGCTTGGTTCGTGGTTTAGAGCTCTTTAACGAACACTTTTTTTAAAAGCTAATGGAGAAAATTCTTCTGGAACCAAGGTGTGTGGGCACTGTTGCTCAACCACAGTGTTTATTTAACATTCACAAACTGACCCACTAATTGATTTTTGGAAAAGGAGGGACAAGTGGAAATTGTTTTTTGTGGTAATCAACATAAGGCCAAAAACTTGTAATGAACCCAGAATATTCCTTTATGAAGTATGAATAGCGCAGTGTGCACATTAATTACATGTACACTGTTTACAACTTGGAAATTCATGGTCTAATCAAATGTTCTCTGTTTTATACTGATGTACTCTTTAACCCCTTGAAGCTTCACTTGAAGGTATTAATACCAGGGAAAGCACATATAAGATAATCCACCAAAAGTCATGCAACACATTGGAGAAGGTGAGTGCTCCCAGCTCAAAGGAGGAAATAGCACAGCCCATTTCAGCTTTTAGAGCAGACGGATCTAAGCCTAGACTAGCACCGCCACAACATCTGCGGAGAAGGAAAAGAAAGACACTTACGTAAAGGTTTGCGTTGCTTTTTCTGTAAACAAGACTTGACGTATCGTTCGAGCTCACGCAACGTGGAAGGCTTGAGCGTTTCGAAGTCGATCTCGATCTCATCTGGGTTGGAGTCTCGCAGCGACGGCTCACGCGACTGGATGATGTGGACCACGCGGCCCAGTTTCTCACCCGGCAAACGGTTGATATCCAGGCTGAGCTGCCGTTTCTCGTCATAAGACATGGGAAGAGACTCCTCCTCGTCAGACTCGTAGTTTGCAGAGCCAGGTTTGCCCCCTTTTTTCGGTTGCCTGTGGATTGGAGGTGTAGTTTGCACAAAAGCTTTGTAACCTTAACTCTTCGCATAAATCTGAACTGGCATGTTGGGATTGAGACAATGACGGGACAATTAGCTTGCACCACCACTACCACCAATAAATGTGTTACTGGATTGCCTTGACTTACACTGATGTCATATCTCAATATTATAACTTAAAACTGGTATTGATCCACATACACGAGGCAGGCCAAATAATCAGCTGATATTTTCAGTTAATAACTGTGCCTGATTGGCCTACTGGCAAGTGTTTGCCTTGTTTTCTAGCTTTTTTCTATTTTTCCTGCAAAGTGAGAACTAAAAAAACAGATAATTCAGTAATGAAAGATAGCCACAATTGTGAGATATAAAGTTATGACAATCGTTATACACTACCTTTCAAAACCTTTGTATCTGTAAGATTTTTTTGTTAGAAAGAAGTTATAATTTCCACATAGTAATGATGCATTAATTTGATCAAAACTAAAATTAAATTCATTTACATATGTTTCAAAAGATTTTAAAATATAAAATGCATTTAAAATAGCTATAGTATAGTATCAAATAAATTCAGCCTTGTATAATAACAAGAAACAAAAAAAAAGTAAATTCTTTCTAGATAGGATCAAAAATGTATCATACAGTTATCTATAAACATCCCAACTCACCTCGTGGTGGATGTGCTGTTGGGTTTCCGCGCAGAGGTCTTCTTCTGCTGGGTTTGCTTATTCGGTTGTGAGGACTTGGCCTTTTTGTCATCTTCCACCTTGACCTTGTTTTTGTCTTTCTCCTTCTCCTTCTCTTTGTCTTTTTTCTTCTTCTCTTTTTCTTTCTTCTCTTTCTTTTTCTTTGGTTTGCTCACAGGACCCTGTGACAGAGCGGCTAGCTGTTCATGAACAGCCTTCAGCTGAGGAGGAAGGTGGAGGGAATGGTTAGCAAGCAGGGGGATGGGGCATGCTGCATCGATGCTAACGTAAAAGACTAGGATCTTAGCTGTGCGGGGACAGATGATGGGACTGGTGATGAAGGGAAGAGTTTAAAGGATAATGAATGACATTTGTCACCTACAGATCTCTCATTTTCATGGAAATACTCTACCCAGAAAATGTACCAAGCCTCGCAAAATTCTGTTAACTTTTGAATTCTTTGCAAACAAAATCGTCTTAAAACTTTGTAACTACCTTAAAATTCCAGTACAATAATCAAACAATTCTACAAAGACTGTATCTTTCTCTGTTTAGTAGTCCAGTATTTCTGAAAAATCCACATGCAAGTCAATGAACCCTGCTGAAAAAACAGCATATGCTGGTTAGGTATGTTTTGAAGCTGGGTTTCTGGTTTAAGCTGGTTAATGCTGGTCCTACCAGTTTAAACCAGCATCCCAGCTTCAAAACATACCTAACCAGCATTGCAGTTTTTTTCATAAGGGAAATAAAAATTCACCACATGGCTGGGCGATAAATGATATATTGACTATGATAACACATTTTTGGACATTTTAACTTGATATGGAATAAGCTAACAGTCTAACAAACAGCAGAATGTCACAACAGGCAGTCAGTGTGTGCAGCTAATAACTCTTTTTAGTGTTTGCCATCTAAATATGAGGACACAGACACATACATTTAATTTCCAGAGCTATTCTGAAAGTCAATTCACAAGCTTTTCATGGTTTCATTATAAACAAACAAACAAAAATGTAAAGATGTTCCTGAAAAACGTTTGGTTCAACTTAAATTTATCACAGAAGTATTATAGTATGCAAAAATGTACTTTTCAAGATAATGAAAATAAGATTATATAGAATATTTTTATGGAATATCAAACAAACAAGAAAAGTTTCTTTTTTTCATAAATGTTTTTAAAAAAATAAAAAATGCAAATGTTTTATTGTGAATTTGGTTTTATTTTAATTTGATTACATTTTTAAAAAATTGATTTACTGTTAAATTATTTTTAAAAATTCAAGTCACCAAAACAAAAAATAAGCAGAAAATGAAATTTAGTTTCAAATACATTTTTAAACTTTAAAAAGGTAGCTACTCTGTGGAGTTTATTTGTGAGCAAAGTTATGTATGAATTCATTCTCAAGGTCTAACAAACATGTGGAAAGCACATCCTGAATACTGTGATAAATACTGACTTAGTATGATATGGTAAAAATACATTGTGATATATTTTTGGCCATATCACCCAGCCCTCATTCACCATTATTTCCAAATGCTAATTATTGATCTAAATGATTCATCCGTGTATTTTTCAGACTTCTTTCTGATGACATGTGGCAGACGACTCAACTGCAAGCTCACATTCAACTCTGGCTCTATCCAATCAACAGAATCAGATCCCCGTCCTATTTTGTTTTCTTTTTACAAAACCCATTTTTATTTCTAATCCATTTTATTGACATTAAACCTCTTTTACAGAATGAAAAAGACTCTGCCATGAAGCACTGGAGACCACATCCCAGCAAAGAATTTGGATTCTCACTGACAAACATGCCAATCAATGTCATTCACAGAGCAAAGAGGGAAACAGAGCCAAAAGACTAGCTGAGTGACAAAGCAAGCTCACTTGAGGGAGATGCCCAGCTCAAATACACCCCATAAAGCACCACCTTAACCCTCTACCGCTCACATAAGAAGCAGCTACGAAAATGAAGGAGTTAGTGGGGTGGGGGACCGGGAAGTAAAAATATCATTCACCTGAAAACGTTTGGCACACCCGTTTTTTGTCCCCGCACTGTTACCATTGGGGTGCTCCACAGCGAATTGCTGGTAAAAAAGCCAAAGTGAAATCAACGGACAAAATAGTCATTCTCAAAACTGTATTTTAACAACAGACTGTCATGATGAGAGCAGAGTAACTACAATTTACACCAATATGTTTGACACTGAGAGATAGCGAAATTAAAAATTGTCATCTGAACTTTGACAGCATGCAAGCCAATGTATACCAAGATGCCAACACAAACTGCAGAGGCGGTAGAGGGTTAAACGTTCAGTCCAGGGTGAAAATGGGCACTCATTTCCAAAACATTACAAAAAACAAACACATTAAGGAAAACAAAAAAAGTCCAAATGACTCTGACACAAGCAGTCAGACTGAGGAGGTGGTGGTGAATGTGAGGGGGAGTGGATGTGGCCTCTGCCTGTCTCTCCACCCTTGGTTTGGATCTTGGTCCTCAAGTGGTGACACCCACCTGTTTGTCACTCACCTGTTCCTGCAGCTCAGCCAGCCGAGTGGCCCGTTCCTCCTCCGAGTCGGAGCTGGAGCTGGAAGAGTCGGCGCTGCTCTCACTGCTGCCGGTGCTCTTGCTCACCACTGCCGTGGCTGACACCGCACTGGGCGAGGACGGCTCTGCAGGTTCGTCGGGCATCTTGGCGAATTTCATCTCAAACACATCCTGCAGGACATGGACAAATGTGATTGGTGAGATCAGAAAGCGCATGATAAGGCACAATGGCTCACTGTCAAGCGCTGCACCTGGAGTTTTCTTGCCATGGCAACGACCTCGTGGTCGGGTGGGTTGTATTTGTAACAATTTGAGAACATTAACCGAATATCTGCTGCGAAACTTTGGGCGTCTTGGTATTCTCGACCGTCCATCTTTTTCTGAAAAAAAAAAAGGACATTTTATGAGACAGCTTAGCTTTAAAAAGGGAAAATTACAATTTATTTTGCAATTAGTTTACAATAAATATAAATAGAATCATTTGTTATTGAACATTCACTACATATGTAATAATTCAAATAATGAAATATAAACTATTGTATGCAGAAATAATACTTAAAAGAATAGTTAATTATATAAAAAGAAAAAGAAAACTAGAAATGTAACAGTACTAGCTTAAATACAAAAATTGTTATATTGTTGTTATTGTAATATTTAGTTATACATTTAGTTATTTTAAATATTTAATATTTTTTTAAAGGTTACGTAATGAGATTCATATCAACATTTACTATTATATACTTAAATAACTTCTGAAATTGTCACAATACTTTGACAGTGCTGAGGTCCATTGGTTGCTTGATGATTTCATGATAATCATGCAGCTCGAGGGCCTCTGCATCTACAGGCTTGTAGAAGGGCCAAGCGTAGGCTGCATGCTTCTTAGAAAGCATCTCTTTAAGGATAGTGTCACAGTATTTGAGATGATCGTTGAGCTTGCTTTTCTTGTTGCCTTGTTGTAGGACATCCCCATCCTCCAGGTCCTTTTTGGGAGGTTTGATGGGTCGACCTGTGCTCTCTCGTCTGGAAATGACTTTACTGTGTTTGGACTCCAACATCGCAGTGGGCGACTCACTTCTGCTGGCAGTGATCACGCAGGTTGTGGGTGTGGTAGTGTCTGCTTTCCGCTTCACCCCTTTCTTCTAAGGAAAATTAGATCAATTAGAACACAACGAAAGAAAAAAACCCATGCCTGACAGACTACACTTAAGGAAGCCTTTTATAAGTGGCCTGGTTTAGGGTCGAATTGATCAGGCAGCCATCAGACATGTTTTTTAGAGATTTAAAGACAATAAAAGACAGTTATTGAACAAACAAACAGTCTGCAAATAATTTTATTGCACAAACTATCATAGTCCTCACAAAAAAAATGATTATGCATAATAACAGGAACATTGCTCACAGTAGGCGATGTGAAATGTATTGCTGAAGGCAGTGAATCTGTTACAAAAGCTGTTTTGATGGCTTTAGGAGATGAATTTAGAGATGTGACATCTCAGAAGAGGTTTTAGTTTGCTGACAATCTTACAGCTACTTTTAGCACAGCATGCTGTCAGAAAACAAAGATGATGCATTTAAATTCTCTAAATTCATCCCTTTTAAAGCCTAGCTGCTAAAAATATTTAAAGCTAAAAAAAAGAAAGAAAGTGTAAAAATAAAAAAAATAAAACAATTACATAAACAATTTAAAAAATAATAAAACAGTTGTATATAATAATGGGGAAAAAATTATACTATACAATAACTAATATTGTAATATTTATGTCTAAATAACAATGCAAAGAAAAACTTATAATTATAATACCTATCAAATTATGATTAAATAGATTTCTTCTAATTTATAGATAAATACATACTTAAAAATAGTGATCCATTCCTTAAACAAAACATTTTCCCCTTGGCTACAGATGACCTCAAAATGTACTCCGCTATGACAGAAACAATAAAAAGGACAGAGTAAATAAAACCTGCTGCTTCCACATAATTTGAACTGGTCTTACTTTGATGACAGGCTGTGCAGTTGGAATCATGGACGTGGCAGGGGGCACAGCTTGGACATTGGAGGTGATGGTCGAGACTGGAGTTGCAGCTATTACAGGAGTCTGAGCCAGCTGAGGAGGGGAGCTCGGACATGACGAGGATGGAGAACCGCTAGTGAGTGCTATTGATTGTTGGTTTTCTGTTTGGATGTGATAATGACAAGGTCAGCTGGAATCTCTCCTTCAGGAGCATATCACTAGTAACTCCAAAGGTTTATTAATTGTGACATCCAGTCAGTTACCTGAAGCTGGGGGTGCTCCAGGTTTCCGTGCTTTACCCTTCGGTGGTGGGGGTAAAAGTTCCACCTCCTCCTGGGGCATCTGAGCTACCTTTTGGAGGAAAATCTTTTCCAAGGCTTGAGCCATAAGAACAATGTCATCTGTGGGCTAGGACAATATTTCAAGGGAATTTGATTTAAATCACACATTATAAAACAAACTGTTTATGAAGTTATACCAAATAAACATTAAGAACTTTAATCTACCTTGTTATAGATATAACAGTTTGTGAACATAGTGTTAAAATCCTGCATGCATTCTCCAGCAGTCCAATAGTAATTATTCTCAAGGCGCTTCTTTATGGTTCCCATGTCCATTGGATTCTTGATAATTTTGTGGTAGTCCTATATAACAAAGACAATAAATTAGACGATCTATAATGCACTAGGTGGAAGAAAACAAACATTTTTGAGTGATGTATAATTTGTTTAGATGTTCAAAAACTAAATCTATCTAAGTCATGTTTAATTTCCCAGAAATAACATTGTCCTCATTTTTTTTTTTTGGTAATCCCAATACAACAACAACAACCATATCCTGACTCAATTATGTGCTTGCCCAACCAATAGCAGACAGGGGACCCTTTTAAAAACAGCCAATATTTTTGCAATTCCATTTGGCAACACTAGAGGCACAGAAATTACACCAGACACAAAGTCAAAAAACAATATTGTGGAATATTATTACAACTTAAAATAACTGTTTTCTAATTATCCTTTTTTATTTATTCCTGTGATGACAAAACTGCTCTGCTTAAGATTTTTGTGAAAACTGTGAGACATTTTTTCAGGAATATTTAATGAGTAGAAAATTCAAAAGAACAGCATTCATTTGAAATATAAACATTTTGTAACATCAGAAATGTGTTTACTGTCACCTTAGACCAATTAACGTGTCCTTGCTGAAAAAAGTACTGCTTTTTTTTGTTTTGTTTTTTAAATGTTATTGTATCACAGTTTCTACCAAAATATTAAGCACAACTGTTTTCAATGTTGGTGATAATAATAAACGTTTCTTGTGCAGCAAATCAACACATTAGAACTATTACTGAATGATCATGTGACACTAAAGACTGGAGTAATGACTGCTGAAAAGTCTGCTTTGCCATAAAAGGAATAAATTAATTTCAAAACACAATATTATTTCACAATATTACTGTTTTACTGCATTTGATCAAATACATGCAGACTTTCCATTAAAAAAAACTGCAATTATTCCACACTGATAACGTGTACATAAGTGTATATTTACATTTTACTCACTGGCAGATTTAATTTGATGGCATCCACAGGTGTGTAAAAGGGCCACGCAAACTGATGCTTCCATAGAGTCTTCACAACCACATTCTGCATATATTGTAGCTGGTTGGTTTTTCGGCCAGGCTTAGTGGGGTTCGTGATCTCAGGAGGGGGAGGGTTCACAATAGGTGGAGGCACCTGGGCAGGGGATGTGACTACCGACATACTGCTCAGTTAAGGGGAAGAAGTTGCTTGAATGACGTCTGTACGTCTCTTAGCTCAGTTACAATGATCCTCTTGCTGCTCCTTAGTCCCACCTCGACACATACATCCCATCTCAGGACCTGAGTGTCAGCATGCTGCCAATAAACGCAGAGAAATAACTTATTAAACATACATGAAAAAATATAGACACCTATGAGAGCGTGTCTAATATATTATATATATATATATATATATATATATATATTACATACACATATAGACACACACATTCATACAGAAATGTTATTTTAGAATCATATCAATTAAAGCCACACATTATATTATATATTGCTATAAACTTTTAATATAATTTAAACATTTTATCAAGACCACTATCATGGTGGAAGTTCATGTGCATGTTGTTAAAAAAAACAGTAGTTGTATTCATTATTATTTATTATCACTCACACGCTTTTAGGTAACTTATTGTACATTTTCCAGTTACATGCATTTTCCCCAGTAACTTAAATTAGTTTAAAATCTGAACTACAATATCGGGGGTTTCACACGAATGAATGACTAATTAAACAAACCTGGGAAAAGCAAAAAATTCTGTGAACTTGCGCGTTTCGTTCGAACTACTTTCTATAGTTTTCATTAAAAACAAAGCGAACAAAATTTCGCTCGCCTGTAAGAGGCCATGAAAAATTGCAGGCTTCGTCAGAATTAAAGCAAAACATCAGCTAGCAAATTGCGCCCCTGCGCGCCCTTAAACGAAGCTCTCGAACTGTACATTTGACTGGAAACGCATTGGCAATCGCGCGTTGAAGTAACTGCATCAGGCGTGTGTACATAAGTTCTTGAAAAGATGGCGGGCACGGGAGAGACAGGGCATCGAGTGAGGAATGCCGAGGATCGAGCCCCACCATGTCTTTAACACAACCATTGTGTGTGCATGCCGTTCAGCCAGCTAGCTACTCAGCGGGCTAATTTGAAATCATCCCACAATGCATCCTACAGCCCGGTTTTTCCGCTTGATACAACGAGAAAAAACAGCGGCAACAAATACAGCAAGCTCTGCGTTCCCGGATCGAAACGGCTGCGCGTGAAAGAAGGTTTTGTTACATTGTTGCAAAGCGCCGCTCATCAGCTCCACTCTGTCAGAGGAGATCCAGCTAGCCACATTCAGCTGTGTTTTCCCCCCAAAAGACCAATATACATCACCTAAACTGAACATAAACTTCGATCGGAATGCGCTAAACGTAAATATGCATGTTATACTTTATTACTTTCACTCCAAGCAGCTCCGGTAGCGTTTTCCTTGCAGATTTTCGGGTAGCTTTTATTGCGAAGAAGCATAATAGATGGCTGGGGTCGACACTGGTTGGGTAGTGTTGTGCGCATGCGCGCTGCGTCGCACGGTATTGTGGTTGTTGTTGTGTAAATGAATAACTGTCGCTCTCTGCGCCGTTCAGCCTTTAACGTTCTCATATCCCGTATAGAAATGGTCACTTTGTTTATTATCAATTAGTAACATTGTTACAATATACAGTTAGCATTTCAAAAAGTGCAATAACCTTGAAAAGTTTTTTTTTTTTTGTGGGTTGATGACCAACTGACAAATTTGTCTAACGTTATCTATCTAACTTGTGTCTGTCTGTCAATCACAAATAATCAATACTAACGAATGTAATTCCATTGTAAAACAATAGATAGATAGATATAGGTGGGTGGATGGATATTCAAATGTTATCTAATAAGATACTCATGTTGTTAATATAATATCTAGTAAATTAAGTCGATAAAGGTAACGTGCTGTACTTGTTTTATCTTAATGTCTTGTAAATAAAAAATGCATACAATAATAATAAAGTTTCCCATCTCATAACCTATACTAATGATCAGTAGTAAACGCTGCACATGAAAAAACAGTTATGATAGATCCCAGATCAGCTCTGTACGGAGCAAAATGAACAGCCATTTCTTATTAGTGGAAATATTTTTAATAGGATGACTTGCAAAACATTTAAATGTATTATTTTGTTCAAAGTTTATTAAGAGAAGCCCAAACTGTGAGAAATGTAAACTCGTCGAATAAAATAAAGAAAAAGCAGCCACCATCGTAAGAATCTGAAGTTGTCATGCACACTGCACATGCGCGGTGATGCGCGTGAAATTTCTATTAGGCTCAGCAAGTGCCCCGAAGCGCGTTGCTCAGTTTGTAAACACAGTCGTTTGGAGCGAACCGTTGGAGACCAAAAGTTTGCTTCAGAACCCTCCAGTAAGTTTACACTCGTTTGTTCGTGTTTCATCGTTTATGTGATATGGAAACGTGAGCTGAATGCAAGTACTAGGTCTGTTGTTAGCCTTGCTAAGTGCGTGACAGGGCGGTTTACTGTCTTATCCGATTCATGTGTGTCTGCCTGTCAAAATATACGCTACAACATTCAAAGTTCTGGATAAACATTTGACTTCGTAAGAGGAAGTAACGGGCTTGGCTGTCATGTTATTCTGGCAAGACTTTTCTTTTAGGCCGTAACACTGTTAGGTCAGGTGCACAAGTGTGTTTTGGTGATGGACAATTGACATAAATGACATTTGTTTAAATCTTGTACATCTTTTCAATCTGTTTAACAATTTCACGATCTCTTCTTAAGAGCCCCTGTATTTGACCTACACAAGTTGCAGTGATGGCGGAGGAGAAGAAGCCAAACACAGAAACACATAAAATACATTCTGCATCATCATCTTCAAAGGTAGAAAGCCTGCCTTATGGTTACTTTGTTAAGTGGTTCCCCTGTTGATGTGGTTTTCCTCTTTTTCTGAAGTCTGCTCTTGTGAAGCCAAACTACTCCTTGAAGTTCACCCTGGCAGGTCACACAAAAGCTATATCATCAGTCAAATTTAGCCCTAGTGGTGAATGGTTAGCCAGTTCATGTAAGTAGTGGTTTTTTTTTAAATGTTGGAGTGTAATCTACAAAAAGCAAACCAATGTCTGAAGATTTTGAAATGACAATCTCATTTTCAGCAGCTGACAAGCTCATCAAAATATGGGGCGCTTTTGATGGAAAATTTGAGAAGAGTCTTGCAGGACATAAACTTGTAAGTTTTAATCGAAGCTAAAGCAAAAATGAACATATGCTAAAAAATTGGGTAAAGTATTCCATTAAAGGGTCCGTTTACAGGAAAATGAAAATTCTGTCATTAATTTGCTTAGACCTAGACACTGGTTCATCTTCAAAATAAGATATTTATGACTCCTGAGGCATTTCTGTCCCTCCGCTGGAAATACATCCCACCAACCTTCATGCTTAAAAAGTTTATAAAGACATTGGAAAGTAAGATAATACAGTTGAGCTGATTTCTGTGTAGGTTTTTGATCAATGTTTATATGTAAATTACACTCATATAAAGCAAGTGGTTATTTTAACATAATTACTGTTACAATGTGTTAATGAACTTTTAAAGTGTAAAAGCTTGGTGGAACGCATGGACATTTTCTGTTGATTTAAAATATAAGATAAACACATGTTTTATGGGTTTGGCAAGACATCATGGTAAATAAATGATGACAGAATTTTACTTTTGGGTGAATTAAACCTATAAACACTCAATCTGTAAATGTATTACAAATGTATTAAAGAGATTCTATTGTATAAAACAAGTCTTAAGAATCGTCTTGTTCCAGAAATGAATCGTACTGTTGTAATTGCAGGGAATATCAGATGTGGCCTGGTCTTCAGATTCAAATCTTTTGGTGTCTGCATCAGATGACAAATCACTGAAGATCTGGGATATGAGTTCGGTAAAACTTGTCAAATAATTTCATCTGATGCTGTAGGTGTCACCCATATCAGTTTTGTCCCTAATTCTCTGTCATGCTTTTGAAGGGAAAATGTCTGAAGACACTGAAAGGCCATAGCAACTACGTCTTCTGTTGTAACTTCAATCCACAATCAAACCTTGTTGTTTCTGGATCTGTAAGCAAACAAATAGATGAATTCTTTTTTTAAAATTAATAAAACTAAACATGAGATCTGTGTTTGTACTCATAAGTCATTTAGTGATCAAGCGATGTGGTTCATGTTGACAGTTTGATGAGAGCGTACGGATTTGGGATGTCAAAACCGGGAAGTGTCTGAAGACCCTGCCAGCACACTCGGACCCCGTCTCAGCGGTAAACATCAGTTACTGAAAAATACTTCTGTTTGTTTGCATGAAGATTTAGTTGATGTCCGTTTAATGTAATGTTTCCAGGTTCACTTCAACAGAGACGGATCTCTAATAGTATCCAGTAGCTATGATGGTTTATGGTAAGTTGAGTAGTGCCATCTGTTAAAAATATTTTTTTGCAAACCCAAAAGCATAAAAGATAAAGTGGCATAGCTCATTCTGTGATTAGATATTTATTTCAGTGAAATCTGTCAGACAGAACAGATATTTATTTATTTATTGTATTTTATTACTTAACATTTACTTGCAGTACCTTTTAGGTCAGCCTCCATTCACACTTCGGATGTGATTGCATTATTTATGTATTTCAGCCGACTTTGGGACACTGCATCAGGACAATGTCTGAGAACTCTTATAGGTATGTAACTGTTTTTTCTTTACTGTAAGTACTAGAGAAACTGGAGAGCACGTCAAGTTTTCTTATCAGTTGGACTTCTAGCCTTGAATCTTGAGTTCTGTTGTGGTGCCAGATGGCAGGATGGTGTGTGTGCTGCATAATTTGGATAAATGTAGTCTATTTAAATGCAAATTAGGAGAGTGTGTTGATGGTGAATTGATCTGTTTTATTTCCAGATGATGACAACCCTCCTGTCTCTTTTGTGAAGTTTTCTCCAAATGGAAAATACATTCTAGCTGCGACACTGGACAAGTAAGTGAACTCATCCCCCTAGTGACTGTTTATTTTTTCCATTCAGTGCAGTTTCTCAGAAAGAATTAATTTTGGAAAAACTGCCAACGATGCTAACAATGAAAATATGCTTCTTTTTTTCTCACAGTACGCTAAAGCTCTGGGACTACAGCAAGGGAAAGGTATGTCATTTAACTACCATAAATGTTGATTGCAAATAATATTCATGAAATATTTTTCTTAATGCATTACAATTAATAGTATACATTGTATATATACCACACGTATGTTAACTCATATTTGTGATATGTTGTTTATGCTAGTGTATGTGTATTTTTATAGGTTTGATCATACCTTTCAAGTCAGAAATGTCCTCACTATTCAAAAATGTCCTAATATAGTGAAACAAACACAGACTTTACAAGTCAAATCATGTTTATTATATTTAAATGGAGTGTTTTGCACAGGTTTCTGTCAGTTATGTACAGGACTAGGGGTCGGGTTAGGTGATTAAAAAATAACACTAACAATGGAAGTTCATTAGATGTTGTCACTAATATATATAAAAAAATATGTGTGTACCCATTAACCATATTTTGGGGAATGAATTTATAACCAGAAGTAAATTAAATCTAACAAAACCTCATTTTGGGGTTATATGCCTTTGTGAAATTGTATAGAAAATATGTGTTTTTTAATGTTAAAGTTTTTTGTTGTTGTTCCCATGTTAAAGTATTTATGATTAACTGTATATAAACATAATATAAGTATATGAAATAGTAAGTTAATGTGTGTAGGTAATGTACATGCTTTTAACTATTGTAGCATTTCTTTTTTTCTTTTTTTTTAGTGTCTGAAGACATATACTGGACATAAGAATGAAAAGTATTGTGTGTTTGCCAATTTTTCTGTGACTGGAGGAAAGGTAGGTTTAGTATGACTTTGTCAAAGCATTTGTTTTAATATGTGGTTGTGTAGTTATTTAGACCAGTGTATGAATAACCTGAATCTGTCTTGCTCTCATTCAGTGGATCGTCTCAGGCTCTGAAGACAACATGGTGTATATCTGGAACTTGCAGACTAAAGAAATTGTTCAGAAACTGCAAGGGCACACAGGTAAAGGACATTTGCTACACCTCTCAGACTCAAACGCACAGCAGCCTCTTTGATTTTGTTAACATAAGTATGATGTATTTTTGTCCTTAGATGTAGTGATCTCAACAGCTTGTCACCCTACCGAGAACATCATTGCCTCTGCAGCCCTGGAGAACGACAAGACCATCAAACTGTGGAAAAGTGATTGTTAAGTTAAAGCACTGCACTTAAGAGACTTTAGTAGAAACTTCAGAATGACGGCTTCCAGTAGTGTCTGTCTTTTACAGTGGTTTGATAGCACTTGGTGTAGGGTTATTATCTGAGAGATGGGCAGGTCCTGTCTGCTCAGAATAGTGACAATCTCACTCAAGCCTTTTTCCCCTTAATATACTCTAATAATCTACTGTAATGTTTTCAGTTCATTTTAATTTATTACTGAAGAACAAATATTTTCTAACAAATCATGGATTCAGTTGTTTTATTTATCTGGTTGGGTAAATATGAGTGTACTTATGCTAAACATACCAAAAATGGATATGATAAATGTTTTAAGCAAGACAATTTTCAAGTCTTTTCTCGCCATGAAACGATTTGCAACGTGTTTTGCAATCACTGAATATGTGAATTACCAATGTGTTTAGGATCTTTAAATTCTTTCTAAATATTATTTCCACTAGCTTTAAATTTGAAGCCATAAATTTGATCCTGCTCTCGATTGGAACAGTAGAAAAAAAATTCCATTATT
>JAUCMR010044540.1:0-20722 GCA_032357425.1 Enteromius argenteus | reverse complement strand
GGTAGGAACATTAATATTCCGGGGAAGGTTCCCGCTGATGACGGTCCGACAGAGCCACAGAGGATCGCCTTATGACACTTTGCAGTACAAAGTTAGTCTTTTGCATTGCCTTCCTTCTAAACTTAAAGCTAGGAAAGAGTGAACAAACTTTATTTTTAGTGAAGTTCCAGGCCACAACAGTATTTATGTTTCCATGTGTGAAGGAAATTAAACATAAACTGTTAGTCAATCAAATCATTGGGTGTTTACTTCCAAGCCTACAGGCCACCACGCCTATTCAGACACAGCGTTCTGAGGATGGGGTTTAAAACAGGACAGAAAAATAGCTTATTACTTCTGAATTATGGTGTTTTTTGATGTAAAAATCTTGTACAAAATAACATAAGTAACGTAAGGGGACCTCAGAGAACAATACAAAATAATAAAAAAGGCAGTTCATGACCCCTTTAAAAATATGACCAACCTTTTAGCTAGCTACGGTAATAAGTATGTAATATTCCACATCAGTAGGAAGCAAAGACAAACATCTTAAGTATAGTTGTTTTCTATAACAAGCTCTTTGAGCTGTGAAAAGATGCTAAATTAAATTACTTTAATTTATTGTATGTTTTCAAAACTAAAGTCAGTGAATATTAAGACAGGTCCTCAGATCCCCAGCCAAGCACTGACTCACCATAATGCTGGAAAAGTGATGTGTGTGTGTGTGAGAGAGAGAGAGAGAGATCAGGTGATGTGATTAGCCTACAGTACAGCCTCATGAGGAACCCAGTCATTATAAACCTTACTCATAATGTGAACTGACATTAAGAGGATGTTATTTGAATGTTTGGAAACTTTCTTTTCTCTTCATTTATCTAGTGAGATTCATCTGCATAGAGATCATGCTCTGTGATTGATTAATTCAGCAGAAAATATTTCGCTGCCTGAGGAAGTCGAGTGCTGCCAGTAAAGAGAAGAACTGCTGACGAGACACACACACAGAGCACACTCA
Organism: Enteromius argenteus; assembly: GCA_032357425.1. NCBI lineage: Eukaryota > Metazoa > Chordata > Actinopteri > Cypriniformes > Cyprinidae > Enteromius > Enteromius argenteus. The sequence continues at coordinate 19,731 of JAUCMR010044540.1, read as the reverse complement.
CGCACTGAAATATAATAACATTCACTTATGAACACAGTCAGGAAAGGAGATGACACAGGTGTACAGCTGCGACCTGCACACACAGAACAGGTGCTGGGTCAGGTGTGTGTGTCTCTCACTGGAAAGGTTAAGTGGAACAGCTCTATCTTTCTCTGTGCACTGACATACACAACAGCTATATGTGGTTTGTAATCCATTTTTCCCTCTGGACTCACTATGTTCAGTGTGTTTATGTGTTTGTGGTGTAGGGATTTATTAAGACTTGATTAAGCTTCTTGTGTTTTATAGTTTCGCTTTCTAGACAATATGTGACTGTGAATCTGGCAACATATACACACACAGCGGGACTCTTACACAGATATATAATCACAAGCAATACTGTAGTCCTTATTTTCTAGACTGACATATTATCAGCTTTCTACTCTGTTATTTTCTACGTTACAAGCAAAACTTAAGATTTCTGAATGCTCATTTATTTATAGACATACAAATAAAAGTACTCTAAACCAGATTCAACTGAATAAAGGAGGTAATTTTTTGGCTTGTAAGCTTAAAGCAAATTCTCTTTCAAGGTAGGTCTGTTCACTTTGGTAGCCATATATGCAGACACAAAATGACTTTACTAATTTGCAGTCACAAAGAGATTGATTGACAGGCGATCTGACTAATCATAATGTCATAATAACTAATCAACACATTAAAGAGCCACAAAACTGTGTTTATTGTATTGTTTTTTACTGTATTGTATTGTATTGTATTCCTAACAAGTGGCCAAATTTGAAAGCTAAGACCTTGTTTCATACCAGAAGTAACTTGCTCTGGAGGAGGGCTCTTTTATTTAGAAGGCAACACTTATTCTGCCATATTGTTTGTTGCACTTTGTCCTCATTTATAGTCATTTGAGTGCACCATCTTGACATAAGTCATTGTAAATTCATATCATAGATTTTATTCTCAATCATTCATTTTTATATATTTTTTTAGAAAGTTTTTCTTTTTTTTTTAAGTACCCATGCTAATTATTTTTTATTTTCATTAGTCTGTTTTACTCAGATGAATGTAACAACATGTAAGAAAAGATCTGTCACATCTTCCTTTGCATCACAACCTTAAAGGCATAGTGCACCCAAAAAGGAAAATTCTGATCAATGGCCCCTACGAAGCATTCTCAATTCTTTTTCAATAAAATTAAATTTAAAAATATAAACTGATAAAATTCCGCTCAACATCTGAATTACAGTTTTGTGTGTTTTCCCTCTCTACAGAGAGTTTTATTATAGAGTGATCAGTCACATGGCACTTGCAACTCAGAAAACTGGTTTTGGAACCTAGTGCCTACGAAATAAAGAGGCAGCAGCTTTTAGATAAAAGGTAATGCTAATGGAAAACTCTCTTCAGGTATATTAGAACTCCAGTTAATTATATAGAATCAAATCAAATTGAAAAACTTGACATTTGCATGGTACTTTTTTTATTTCTTCATTTGTACTTCATGTGCGGCAGACATATTCCACTCGTATGTGTGATGAGGTGATCCAGAGCTTGTGTGTGGAGGAGTGTGTGAAGGGACAATAGGCTCTTTAGCAGAACGCCACTCATCCCGCTGCCGCAGAAATGGCTGGGGATTGTTCCCGTGGAAATGGAACAAGCAGCAGAGCACTCAGGGTTGAGGAGGATGTCGTGACTGAGCCCAGCGTTAGTTTGTGTGTCATAGGGGAGCAGCAGTGACAGGACTTTAGTCAAGCCTTTGTTCATGACACAAGCAGCAGGTGTTCTTCACTCCATAGGTGTTGTCAACTCTGTGGGACTTCTCAATCCCTATTCTTCTCCATTAGCCTCCATCCACACTGCATACAATCTTTTCTCTTTCTTTTTAGCATTTTTATTTATGATTATTAATCTAGGATATTCCTTATGTCCCTTAAAGAAATACCACCCAAAAATGAAAATTCTGGCATATTTTACTCACCCCCAAGCCATCCTAGGGGTATCTGACTTTCTTTTTTTAATTATAAACACAAATAACTGACTTCCATTTTTTTTCAATGAGAATGTAGAGTTTCAGCTTCTTGGATGACTCTGCGTTCTCACGAAAAAAAAGTTACTTTCATGATGAACTTATTTCATTTTGTTTACATATTATTATTTTTTAAATCTTGTTAACATAATATTTAATAATTACCAGTACCTTATTATCATTATCAGTATTACAATATTATTGAATGTCAATCTGGGATTATTTATTTTGCTAATATTTTTTATTTTATTTAATTTTATTTTTAATTTCATTTTACTTATATAATATTATATTATATAATATTATATATAATTACTGTCACCTTATTTTATTTTTGATATTACTTTTTTCTATTTGTTTAACAGCCTTGTCAAAGAATTTATTGTGAATCTTTGATATTTGTTGATTTTTTTCCATTTAATTTTTACATATTACATTATGTTACTGTTCCTTGTCACTTTACAATGTTTATTTTTTATTCTATTTATAACTTCCCTCTATTTGTGTGTGTGTTTGTGAGAGAGAATCAGATTTTTTTTAAATACTGTAAAACAATCACACCTACATTACTTTGAAATTTAAATTGCTGAACCTGTATGAAAATGTTTTGATTGACACTCTCTTTCTCAATTTTCCCTTTGTTTCAAACTTAGATTGTAACAAAAGAAAAGAAAGCGGCAAAGAAGCTCAGTCCCTCTCTGTCTCTCTCCTACTCAAGGGATTATGTGAATCAGTCTCAGATTCGTGGCGTATGCTGGAAGCAGTTGTCAGTAATTCTGCAATGAGATTAGAGCGATCTCCCGCAGCAGCGGCGTGTTTGTGCATGTTCATATGTTCATCAAATTTCCCAAAGTGTCATTTCAACTTCCTCTTCTAATTTTCATCATAATAGCGCAGGAAGATAATCTACGTTTGGATCCAGTCATGTTTAATCAGGCTAAATACGGAGGAGAATTTCCGCTCTACATCCACCGAGGGAATCGTGTTGACTCTGATGCAGACACTAAATCTGACGCCCGGGTTCATTAGGTTTAATGTTGGCAATGGGCTCTCTCTCCATACGCAGATTAGCTGGCTCAGCCCCATATGTTGTGTGACTCTGCCAATCCCCCTGCGTTTGCTTCGCTGTCTCGCAGGAAGTGACAAAGCATTTCATTTCCTCTCCAGCAGCAGGTCGCCTTCAACCCAGCATGTTGATGTGGGAATTTGTGTTGATTTACAGTGTTTTTGTGTGGCCTGGTGGCCCTTTAGATAGTCCGTCTCCTCGGCCAGTGTAGTTTCTATGACAACCCAGCATGCCATCATAATATCATGGGCCGCCATGTAACATCAGCTGTGTAAATGTGTGTTTCACATGTGAAATCGAGCCAGTGTGAATGTTGTGTTTGTGGCATGATAATGTGTTGTGTGTGTGTTCAGCATCAGTGTATCCAAGACGGCAACAGACAGTTACAAATAACTGCAGTGCTGCTTTAGCTCCAACACCTACTGCCACCTAGTGTCCTCACGATGAACTGCAACCCACAAAAGCACTCGTTCATCCTATTCTTATAAACACAGCCATAAGGAATGATATCTTCCTTCAGTCAGCCTTGCCCCGTAGTAAGGAGATGTTTTATCTCATTACCAGGCTGTAAAACCGTAGACACATTGAGACTGGGAGGTTTATAGCGACAGTAATATGTGAAGAGGAGATAAAGAGTCTGGGTGGAGGTTTGCACATAGACATGACAGAGAAACACTTCTCGCTCACTGTTTGCTGTCAATTACAGTTTTGCTCATTACAGTGTCTGCTTCTCCAGCGCTCATAAAAAAAAAAAAAAAAAAAATCAGATCAGAGCCCACCCTTCATGCTTCACTGTGTTTTTCGGTCTGTATTTCCATCTTTTTCCACCTCTCACCAGATGACTCTTGCTCATCTCTTCCACATCCCACCTGTTTCTGTAACAGACACTTCTAGGTATGTTCCACAGGCAAGATGTGTACTAGATATTTCTGAATGTTCTGCATGTAGGTTTGTTTTGGAACAGACCTGTGAGCTTCAGATGACAAACAGGAAATATGAATTCCTCAGCCACTGCTCTTTCATAGCTCAAAACATTTCATGGAATTAAAAAAATGATCAACTTTGTTTTAAAAATTTCTCTAATGTAGGGCAGGGGCTTTCAAGCTGGGGTCTGCAGAAAGATGTTAGTAGACAACATTAATAATAATATAATAATAAGATTATTCACTAATTATTTTATTCCTGGCAGATTAATTTGCCAGTGCAAATTAAAAAATCATAGTTTTTAATCCAATATATATATAGCCTAGTGTATTATATATTTAGAGATGATATCTGATACATGCTAATACTGTTTTTATTTTTAATTTTAAGTGGGTCTACATATACATGTAGATATATATGCATAAATATACTATAAGACTGAGTTCTCTCAAAAAGAGTTTGAAAACTACTTCCTTAGGAGACATAAAATGCTAAAAATATACACTGTAAATCAATTTATAAATAAAAAAACATGAAAGATTATTGGAGCACATTATACAATAAAATACTATTTTATTTTTTTCCCCACTTGTATTACTTGCTGTGTGTTTATTTTTAATTGTTTGTGAAATGTATTTTCAATTTATTTAGCAAAAAAAAACACAAAAAGAATTAGCTGTGTTATTTGTATTCACACATTTTTTCAGTGTAGATTTATAAAAATGAATGTATAGCATAAAGTATCTTTCAAATTTTAGCACAGTTTGGAACATCCATTAAAACCTTCAAAGAAATGTGTTATGATGAGAAATATTATTATTATTATTATTCATCTGAAAAAAAAATCTGTCAAGCCAAAGACATCTTGCAACAGTCTCCTTTCACTTTTCATTCTCCAATTAATCATATTTCTTTTTAGGAGAAGCTGTTTTATTTGTGGATTTTTAGTTCCTACAGGATGGTTATCACAGTTGAACGTTCATGTTTACAAAGGCTTCATTGTCTTTTTTCAATCCTGATCCAATAGGAACATCTGTCTCTGCCTATAGCTGCTTGGGATTTTCTATGGCTCTGTGAGTACTGATGCTTACCAAACAAGTTTATCTAGTTCTAAATATAGACCTTCACACGCCTCTGTGTGTTTTCATTCTCAAACGGTAGGTCCAGGTGTAATAGGATGGGCGGTCTTATCACTTCACCTGTAAGAGGAAGTTCTTTCAAAAAGAAGGTGTGTCTTTCAGGTGCAGCCAAAAGGAAGTCGGCATGTTCCTCTGTTTCTGTAAGTGTGTGTGTGTACATGTCGATGGCTGAAGGGTACCATCATGCACAGGCTGTGTCCAGGCAGTGTGTGTTGCTTTGCCCCGCTCTTGTTTGGCTGTGATGAAGGTGGGAAGGGAGATGCCAGTTGCTTAAGAGAAGAAGACTTTTTGGAAACCTCCTCCAGCAGTTCAGTAAGAACAACAGAAGGACAGACAATCAGCAATAGTGTCTTCTCACAGGTTTGGATAGGCTTTGACTTTGAGTAGTTTTCACTAGAATGAGTACTGCAGCCTTGCAACATTTATGTGATGGTTATATTAGTTATAATCAGCTTTTTTTGGTTGTGAGGCTGAATGTCTCACCCCGGTCTCATACGTTTGGTGATCACTTCCTGTCAGCAGATGATTCATGACTGGCTTTGTGCATATGTGTATTGGCTTATAAATGTATGCGAGAGATGATGGAGGAGGTGTTTGTGTGTGTGTGTGTGCACGTCATGAGGTTTATCTGGGTTAGCAGGACATGCTCGTTTGTGCTGATCTGATTACCGCCGCATTAATGTAAAGCCTGTAATAAATAACAGAACTGGATGGTCTGGATAGTTAAAGACACATAGACAGACATCCCAAGTCTCCCGGAAGTTCCGGGAGTCTCCCGTATATTGATAGTGGCTCCCTGATGCCCCCCCCCCCCCCCCAAAAAAAAGAAAATACAAAATTTTACACTACACTAATGGTAAAGGTTACACTAATGTTAATAGTTATGTTCTATTCATGTAAAATCCATATGTAAAAATACTTGTTTTAAATCACTCGCTGTGTTATTAAATAATAAAGTTGTGTGCTTGTTTGGGGGGGTTATCTCATCTCCCTGAAATGAGTTTTTGCAGGTTGGGATTTCTGCATAGACACTGTTATTATCAAATTTATATATACAGTATGTGTAGCAATGATTGCATGGGAAAATCACCACTTTATATATTCAGTTATGCATTTAGGAGGTGCTTTATCCAAAGCAACTTTGTCACAGAGCCATTAGTATTCATAGTGTACAATGCAAGGTTTTTATTCAAATAGGGTCTTTTTAATATCTCATGTTTTTCTATAGACATGAGATTAAATGAAGGGCTTCTGCTTCTCAGGTTTATTCTCCTCAGACAAAAGCCCTGTTCGATTGGAGCTCGTCAGGTAAATTCAAACGTGTCTCTGATTTTTCACACAACATCGGAAAAAAATTACAGCCCAGTCTTTGATTGCAATATGTAATTTGTTTGCAGTGCTTCTCATTTAGTTTGACCTCTGTTGAATACAGAACAGATCTGTTATCTTTTTGCCAACTTTCTCAGTGAAATAACAGCTTGCTGTTCGTGTCCCATTCAAATGTAAAAAGAAAATGAATCCATAAGGAATATCCAGTCACAGACGGGGTCATACCTGACTGCACAGTACTGAGTATGATCCTAACATTAATTAATTCCTTCCTTAATTATGCACATAATGTGCATGAAATCACAGAGACCTGTAGGTTAATAACTGTAACTGAAACATTTGTTTGACAGACTAATCTCAATTTAAGTGTGCTAAAGACCTTGGTAATCTTATATCCTTATCCTCTATGGAAAAAAAATCTCGATAGTGTCAAAATGTGTTATTTTTGTATTTTGGTATGCTTTTGCCACTTATTTTAGAAGCTTTTAAATTGACACTTAAATTAAATTTAAGGGAACCTGATGTTTTAAGCTATGCATGAGCAAGCTGATTTATTAGACCTATGAATTAGCATTACTCTGTAAAAAGGAACATATTTGCCTCCTGACTACTCAGTTGCTGTTTTTCTGTCACACGATAATGAGGAGACATCTTTGAAAGTCTGTTGATGGAGGGATCAGCATGCACACTGATGTTCTGTGGCCATGTGTTGTTTAGGATTAGCGTTTATCAGCTCTGTCATCTTCGCTGATCCAGTCGCCGGCTAAAAACTCATCATACCATTGACCACTGAGTGTTCTTATGTGTCCTGGCAGTCAGTAGATTGGATCACATGTGTGTCTACATGCACATATCACAACAACACTTCCTGTGGTTACATCTCAAAATGCATTATTTTTTATCATCAAATAAACACTAATATCTAAAACAGCAGACTCACATGGTTGCAGTTTTAGATGCTCTCTAGGGTGCATGGGGAGTCTATCACTTGACCATTTTGCCGCTCAAAGAACTCTCTGTCTTTAATCAGTCTCTGGTGGATAGCTTCCTCCCGTTTAGGACTTGAAAGTGCTTTTTTCTGTTTTTCCCAGCCTGTGATGTTGCCCTAATTTTAAGTACAGCTTTTTAATTCAGCTAAAGTTTGATTTAAAGCAAACAAGAAAAGTTTACTTTTACCCTAAGGACATCCAAGATGTAGATTCATTTGTTTCTAAGATTTGGAGAAATTTAATAAAGAATCTGGATTTGTTTCTTGCAAACAAGCAGCTTTTTACTTCGCGAGATGCTAAGTAATTGACTGGAGTTGTGTGGATTATTGTGATGTTTTTAACAACTGTTTGGATTCTCATTTTGACGGCACCCATTCATTATGGAACAAGTGATGTTATGCTAAAGTTAACCAAATGCCTTCTGATAAAGAAACATCCTCAGGCCATCGAAGGTGTAGATGAGTATGAGTACATTTTCAGCAAATTTTCATTTATGTTTGAGCTACTCCTATTTTAGGCATATTCACATTTTGAATTAAACCAAATATAAAGGTTTTAAATTGCCCATTGCAAAGCCAAAATCAGTAAATATGATGACTATCCATATCTAGCCCTTTGTAACATATACGCATTTATTATAGCGATTTAGTGTCTCACATTGTGTTTATTAATCATTCAATAAAACTAATATGCTAAATGGTGTGTGATTCACACAGTATGTGTTCAGCAGTTCTCATTAGCACATTGCATGTGTAGGATCTGACACCGTTACTGAATGAGTCTTGGCTTCTTCAGGGTGACACCTCAGAGGTAGTAAATTCTCAGGCTGTGTGATTTAGTCTGTAATTAGCTGCACATGCACATACACACACACACATAGGCTGTACTGCAGGGGCTGTAATCAGTTCATTAGGTTAATTACTAGCTGTGAAAGGGACTCATAGTCTCTGTGGGGGCTTTGGGTAATTGGTCTGGCTCTTACTCAACTTTAACCAGACTGTGCTATCTAACCCAGACTGTCTCATACATACTGTTGACACTGCACATTAATCCCATCTGATCTTTAGAAGTGTCATTTTGTACGGTAAGTGATGCAATCTGATCCGTATGCTCTGATTGTGTAGTCAATATCCGGTATATCTGCATCTGTTGCTATAGTGGTGATTTTCTTACATGACAACTGAGAGTGCTGTCAGGAAGAAAGGAAAAGCGGAAATTGTGCCTCTGCGTATATCTTCTCACCCGGCATGAGAGAGGACATAATTGGCAGCCATTACAGTATTTATACTTTCATGCATAAGATTCTATATCGGAAGAGTGAATATAGGTGTATTTCAACAGAGCTCTAGACGATATTGAGCAGTTTGTATGCTATAGCAAAAAGGCCACAAAAGCTTTGTAAGGAGAAAGCTTTGTAATGAAAGCTTTGTAACTACATATGACTGTGAATTAGATTTTTTACAGTTTGTAAAAATCAGATTTGGTTTGACTCTTTGATACAGACAGATGAGTCAGATATGGCCAAAACATCAGATTTTTCCTGCCTGTCTGAACAAAGCTTCAGAGAGCTCAGTCCTGTTTGTGTGTAATTATTTTCGAAATGTCTAGAAGGTGGAAAAGGGATGTTTTATATCTGAATCAACAAGGGATTTCTTGAGGGAAAAACCAGTCTGTTGTTTTGATGATTAAGATCTGTGTTTAACCAGGCTTTGCTGAACAAAGAAAATGTCTTCATTAATTTTTAGAGAAAAATGTAGCAACAGTGTTGACCTGTGCTTTTGGGTAGTGAAGCTTATGGCCCTGCATGCTGTTAGTGCTGCACAATGTTTGGCCACGCCTTTGGAACACTGATTGTTTGAATGACAGCTGTGTTTGCTGACAGCTCATTGGTGTTTCCATGGCAACTGATAGATAAGGGTGATTAGCTGAAATTAGGCTATTGCTCTGATTGTGTTCTGCATTGTAAAATATACAAAGCAGTGTTATTCTTTAAGGTCAATAAGTACATGTTAAGTTTGTACTGTTAAATGTTAAGCATTTGGCAGCGGGTCATGTGTCTCACTTGCTCTGGTTTCTGATTTCTTCTAAATGGACACTTAATTAAGATTTATTGCATTTGAATTTGTTTATCTATGATGATACTTCCTGAATGGACAAGCGATATCTTGGAGTTGTATAATTTGTTAATGACGCTTTTATTGCTTGGGGATTCAATATTTTGAAGATCATGCTATGCTTGCTTTTTCCCCATTGTTCCCTTGCATATTTATTGGAATAATCTTTCTGTCCTATCTCTTTCAATATCAGAAATTGTATAGTTGCTTAGCTTGGTTGTAGATGAGTTATTATTCATATTATGAGTATAATGACACATGATTGTCCTAATAACTCAACTGCTTTGAGTTAAAAAGCCACTGATATCCACTTTAATGGCAATTCTAGCGTCAGAAGATTACATATTCCTCCATTTTTAAGAAACAACATTAAGTCTTTCGATAATATTTCAAGGCTTTGAATTTACAAAGATTGCAAGGAAATTCACAAGCACAAGACATATTTTACAAAAGGGTAAGGTAATTTCAGAGCAGAAAAAAACTGGGAAATGTAATTAGACTGAATGTGTAAGATTGAATTGTTAGTATTCACACCACAGCAGCGTCACAAGGGCATGTGTTTGCTTGGGAACAACAGGCTAGTGGATCTAATCAGGAGGTCAAGGTTTGGCTGGTTAGCTGTGCTTGTTATTCCCTTCTGGTATGATGTAACGACACCATTATGGAGCCAAAAACATCTTCCTTTCAAAGGTAGCCATGTATAAGTGACTGGCTCAAAAACAAAGCTTAACAAACTCAGGACCTATAAATGAAAATGGCAGAATCCAAGTTATTTCCTTCCAAGGCTGCATACGATATCTGAGCAATTCCCATTGACATAAGCAGGAATGCTGACTGATAGCTCTATCCAGCTTTTATAACTACTTGGATCTAATCAGCTTTGCTGAAAGGAATCATGGGATTTGTAGTTCTAGCTCTATGTAGGGCATTGCAGAGGCACTGTGCCCTTCAAATGAGAGAGAGAGGACAAAAGAGGAGGATAAAACAGAGAAAGGAGGAGAGGATGACAGAAAACAGGGAAAGGAATGAACTGGGTGAGTCGGAATGACGCAAGAAAGAAGAGAGAAAGGAGGAAGAGAACAGCAGGGTGAATACAGAAGCTGAGGATTTGAGAGGAACCTAAAAAGAGAGAGAGGGGAGGATTAGAAGAGGAAGAGGAGATTAAACAAAAATAGCAATCATTGTGTGAGGATGTCTGTCCTTAGTTCCTCTGAGTCACCAACTGACATCACTCTGTGTGTGTGTGTGTGAGAGAGAGAGAGAGAGAGAGAGAGAGAGAGAATGTGTTTGCTTGCACACTGTGACAGATCAAAGATGTCCTCATCTTTTATGAATATGGAACCAGCTCTATTCTGAAAGGATGAAGTGAGTGATGTCTGGGTCTGATGCTTGTCTTGGTGTAGAGGGAGGCTTCACTGGCAGATATCCAGAAGTTTAGACTCTCACACTTACACTTGCACACACTTATTTGTTTCATTTTAAACACACACACACACACAGCTCTTTTTTTTATTGAACTTAGTTGTTTTCTATGCTAATTATATTTTCTGGAATACAAATATATTTCTTCGTTTTCATAATGTAATTGATTTTAGGTGTTTTCAAGAAAAATAGCAATACCTGACCCACACACACATGCACATTAACCTACTAAATGAGGATATACATACAACGGACTTCTGCAATTTTTTTATTGATCTAAATATTATTATAAACTAAAACAATCCCTAAATCTACTCCAAGAAATCATTATTTAATTATTTTGTAAATAGTTTTTCCAATTGAAAATGACCCCCAGATGTCCTCAAAGGAAGGATTTGACAGATTTAACTACCTTCAGAGGGCAGTTATGTCCCCACACACATACATTTATGAGCTCTGTTGGGAGTCATGGTAGAGAAAATGAGACACCTGTTGAAAGGCATGTGGAGAATATAATCACCTGCAAAAGTGAGGTTACATTGACATTGCTCCTGAAAGTGGCTCAAATTTGATTTTATCCCCCCTTCACATGTGACCTGACCCTCAATTTTATTTTATGTTTGTATGTAATGTATTGAAATATATTTGTAATTACACATTTGTAACAGTAAGGATGTAATTGAGTACATGTAATATTTAATATGCTTATTAAATGAGATTTTGAATAACACACTGCAGTTCAAATTAAAATCACATACTTTACAGTTAATTGGCTTTACTGTTTACTGTAAAAATATTATGTTTTTTTTTTTTCTTAAAGCACAACAATATATTATTAAAATTATTTAAATTGTACTTTAAAGTAAAACTTTTAGTTTGACATTATTACGAACTACACATTTTAAAAGTATGTTTGACAAGAAAAGCTTCTTGTCATTAATATTATATCTGGAATTTTTAAATGCACTTTTGAGATTTGAAGTACACTATAGATGCATTTCCAGTGCAATTAAGCACACTTATTTTTCCTGAATGGTAGGAGTGTGTAAAATTGAGAATCAGGTTCTGTAACTTTTATTTTGAATATAGCCAGAGATGTACAGAACACACACACTCTTTCTTTCTCACCAGACGTGCAGCTCTGTCAGTGAATTCACTCTCTCATATATACGTCATTACTCTTGGCAGCTTGCCTGGCTAGGTTACTCATGTTGATTTCCTTAATGTTTAGCAACAACACTCTCACTCTCCCTGTTTTCAGTGTGACAGACCTGCGAGATACAGATACACTGTCATTTCTGTTCCATCAGCCTGTCTCTACTGGTGTTGTTCTGCCACAATCCACTTATGAAATCCCCATCTCACGTCATGAAAGGGCACAGAATATGCCCTTGCATGTTTAGACAAGGACAGAGTCTGTTGTAATTTGACTTTACTGTGCCACGAAGTACAGATGTATTTGATGATTTATTGAAAGACTTTTATAGCTTCTCTGCCTTTCAGAGCAGATTGAAGCATCAAGGTTTATGATGAAAGTTAGAGATGAATTAATGACATATCTGTGTTTTAAAGGTCCATGGTGAACTTCATGGAAATGTGGCAGTTTCTCTCTCAGTGTTATATGCACTTGAGTCAGGAATGTTGCTAGGCGACAGACCAGGTTTTACTGTAAGCTTACCGTAATGCCTTTACGGTTAACCATTGTTTATTTTTTGTAAACAATTAAGTGAGAGCGATGCAAAGGAAAAGGAAGCGTTAGAAAGTAATCTAGCTGTTCTTTTCAGAGTTGTTATGGTAAATCTGATAAAGACTCAGAGATAGTTTTAATATTCCAGTCATAATTAGTCTTTTCTTCCGAATTCCGAATCTGTAGTCAAGTTATAAGCAGAAATGTCTGCACATTTTCAAAGAATTAAAATACCTTTCATTCATGAAGATCTTCATATTACCCATTATATATATATTCTGACTAATACTTTAAGCTGCCAAAAAGAGCTTATTTTATCATGTTTAGAACCAGCAACAACAGCATAAATAATGTGGAAAAAAAGCATAGAAAATGTGGAAAAATTCTCCCAGTTCCATCTGGTACCGGTGATAAGCCACTGTGATTGAACTACAGGATTGTTAATGCAAGTTGAAGCCCCATGGGTTTGTGTGTGTTCATTTCGTATTATGCTTCAGCATGACAAGCAAAAGACTGAATTTCATGCATGTGCAAAAGAAGCAATTTATGAACACCAGTAGATCCAATGGGCTGTGAAGCAGCTTCTAAAAATAGCCAGTTCTAGCAGGAAAATGTTTCATTATGAAAAATGTGGCAGTAGGGAAACGTGTTTTGCACGTGTTTGCATTAGCTGTCTTTTATGATAATTTTCATCTCTTTTCTTTTTCTGTGTGTTTGTTTTGTAGAAGAGTGTGAAGGAGGGTCTTCTGCTCAAACAGACCAGCTCTTTTCAGAGATGGAAAAGGAGGTATTTCAAACTGCGAGGCAGGACTCTCTACTATGCCAAAGATTCAAAGGTAAGAGCAGGGGACTCTGTGTTCCTCTGGAGTAGACTGAACCTCAGGTGGTGCTGTATAGATGCTTGTTTCATTGTTTGTTTGTGACAGAAACATAATACTCTCTTGTAGTCTCTCATATTTGATGAGGTCGACCTCTCAGATGCCAGCGTGGCCGAGACCAGCACTAAGAACATCAACAACAGTTTCACAGTAAGTAAAACCTCTTCTCAGTGGGTTTCTCAAGACCTAGTGAATGGTTTTTGAAATATGCTATCTACAGCAGATAGTGATCTCACTGGATTTTGAGACAGCCCCATTCATTAGTTTGTTGTCATTTGTTCATTCATTATTTAAAATCATTAAATAGCTCACACCTACTGTATGTCTTTGGCTCTCTCTCCTAGGTTATCACTCCATTCCGTAAGCTGATGTTGTGTGCAGAGAGCAGGAAGGAGATGGAAGACTGGATCAGTGCTTTGAAGTCTGTACAGAAATGGGAGACTTATGAGGTCGGTGTCTAAAACTTGACCTTTGACTCCTCCAAAATCATTTGAAAGGTTCAGTTAATTTGCATTGATGCCCTTGACGGCTACACATTATACAGTTTAATGTTTCTTCACATGGACTTCTTGGTTAAGTGATCAATAAACGAAAGCAACAGAAGTAATTGCTACAATTGTAATTGTGGTTAGGTGAAATATTGATGTAAAGGAGTTAGCGTGTCATTTGTAAAATATTTAATGCCTTTCTTAAGAGACTAATAATTTAATTTAATTCTTGATTTAATAACCCTATTAACTCATAAATTATTCCAAGCCAGTCTTTGTCTGTAACAGCAGCTTGTGACACACCACATACACAGTTTCTAACTAATAAAATGTTTTAGAGCTCAGCATTACTAGAATAATGTTATTTTCATTAAATGATAAAGCCCACTGTGTTTTAAGATTGTATTAATTTATGTGATAGTTTTTTTCATATCTACATCACATATTTACAATGAATGAAAATGAAAATATAAATTATTGTAAGTCATCTTGAGGCGTGATTTTTATAGGTAACTGAAACTAAAACTAAAGCAATAAAGGCATTTTCGTTACTTGAAAAATTAAACATTATCTGAAATAGATATGAACTGGAAGAATGTATTTTCTAATTGTCATATAGCTTAACTTGATGTATTATATTGAATGTAGACATATTTTTTTAACTGTTAATTTAAAAAGCTGTTTTTAAAAAAAGAAGTCAAAAATATAAACACAATTATACAATTTTTATGTAAAATTAAAAAATGAAATACCCACATTTAAACTAATTCAAAATATTAATAAAAACTATAATAGCTTCCTGCTCATACTAAAATAACATTATCTTGAAGCCCTGTTGGAAGTTCTCTGAAAGGCCAGTTTGAGCCCCGGCCCCCTGGTTGAGAATCACTCCTCTAGATTTTATTGGTTATGTATTTATAGTGTCATAACACTGATATTATTGTACTGATCCCAGGCCAGTCAGTTTAACATGGAGCACTTCTCCGGGATGCATAACTGGTACGCCTGCTCTCATGCCCGGCCCACCTTCTGCAACGTGTGTCGAGAGGCTCTGCCGGGGGTCACCTCTCACGGTCTTTCTTGTGAAGGTAAATATAAACATGTTTATGCTTTTCATGTTTCTCATTATTTTTGTCTTTTTTTTCTCTGTCATTTTTTATGATCAATCTGTTTGGATTTCCTGTTTCTTTGCCATTTACACTTTCACATGTTGTTTATTCTGCTCGTAGAACTAACAATGACATTGTTTGTTTATAGCGTAATCAATGAGTCGTGAATAGGAACATTGCCCTCAGCCTGTTATCACTTTCTAGTGACAATCTGTTTATTGTCGTCTTTTCTCTGTGTGTGTTAGTGTGCAAGTTTAAAGCCCACAAGCGCTGTGCCGTACGATCCACAAATACCTGTAAGTGGACCACACTGGCGTCTATAGGAAATGACATCATAGAAGATGAAGAAGGAGTAAGAGAATCCTTGAATTTTTTAATCTTCGGTCTCAGTGTTATTCTGTACTGTACCTAAATCAGTGTGTTTGTGTGTACAGGTGTCAATGCCACACCAGTGGCTGGAGGGGAACCTGCCGGTCAGTGCAAAGTGTGTGGTGTGCGATCGAAACTGCGGTAGTGTACGTCGACTACAGGACTGGCGGTGCCTCTGGTGCAAAGCTATCGTACGTCACCTTCCTGCTGTGTATATCACCCACACCCACAATACTCCACAGCATCACACCCAATTTACTCTAACAACAACTAGATACCACATAAAAGCCTAGAACTTACTGGAAAGACTATGACATCATATTTATACAGGTGTGTACCTAGTGTGTCTCCACTGATAGGTATGAGTAGCCAGTGATGTATCTGTCTATGCATTGCCTGTGTGTAGGTGCATAACAGCTGTAAGGAGCAGTTGGGAAAGGTTTGTCCTCTGGGTCAGTGTAAGGTCTCCATCATTCCGCCCACTGCACTTAACAGCATCGACTCTGACGGTAAGGGTTGCCCTGGCAACTGCATCAGCTCAGCAGTATCCATAACGCTCGTATCCATTGTCATATACTTTTGTGTATGGACTTACAAATGACATTATTTAGTTGAAGTATAATCATCACTATGACAGTTAAATATACCATTATATATCTGAAGAAATATAGACTTTCTGAAGTTATTTAATTGTTAATATTTGTAATCAGTAGTTAAATAATTACTTAATATACTAATAATATACATGTTTGAGAAAACTGTGATCAAAAATGACAATAAAGACTGTTACAAAAAATATTTTTCAAATTGATGCTGCTGCTTTGAACTAAAAAATGCATCACGATTTCTCCAAAATATTTATCAGCTTCGTTTTCAACCTTGATAATAAGAAGAAATGTTTCTTGAGCACCCAATCAGCATATTAGAATGATTTCTTAAGGACCACGTGACACTGGAGTAATGTTTTCATTTTAGAATCTATTAGAATAGACAACAGTTATTTTAAATTGTAATATTTCACAATTTTACAAAAGAATACAATATTTATTCTACATTTTTAAAAATTCTAGATTAATCAAATTCTTATAGGAACAAAACTGTTGTTCTTTATGTTAGATAAAGCCAAAAATGTAACCCAACATACTGTTTAAGATATGACAAGAGACAATGGTTAAAGCTGGTTACATTTCCAAACGTGACATCCCTCCCAAGTTCTTCTCCTCTCCTTTCCTTCTCTCATTGCCACTCTCTCTCCTCCCTCTCCAATCCCTCCAATGTCCCGCTTCATCATCCCTTGCTCCCTGCAGGCTTCTGGAAAGCCACCAGTCCATCCTGTTCAAGTCCTCTATTGGTGCTGGTGAACAGTAAGAGTGGTGACAACCAGGGCGTGAAGTTCCTGCGCAGGTTTAAGCAGCTATTAAACCCAGCACAGGTCTTTGACCTCATGAATGGCGGCCCACAGCTGGGGTGAGGTTAACGCCCGCTTATCACACACTGCAATAGCAATTAAAAGGCTATGCAAGGCAATAAAAGAGTCAGGAATCAGTCACAGTAGCTTAGCTTTTACAACAACCAAACATTTTTATTTGATAACTGTAACATTCTCAGCTAAGATGTGCTTTTAAACTTTTAATAGCATCCTCACTTGTTTTATCATACAATTTTGTTGGCAAAGTGAATTTGCACTCTGAACCATATTTGTTGTTTTTATTTTTGTTTGTGCATTCAGGCTTCGTCTCTTCCAGAAGTTTGAGACCTTTCGTATCCTGGTGTGTGGTGGAGATGGGAGCGTGGGCTGGGTTCTTTCTGAACTGGACAAACTCAGTCTGCACAAACAGGTCAGAATAACCAGAAAAGGAGTTTGTACATTTTAAATCTTTTATTTAGAATAGCATGTACGGATGTAAAAATAGACCACTACCATTCAAAATGTTATTTTTTCTGAAAGAAATGCATTAAATTAACCAAAAGAAAAGAAAAAAATAAACAAAAGATTTCTATCTTAAATAAATGTTTTATTCATCAAAGAATGCAGACAAAAATGATCATGATTTCCACAAAAAAGTAGCTGTTTTCTTCATTATTAATGATAAGAACTGTTTCTTTAGTATAAAATCAGCATATTTTCTAAAGTGTTGTGTGACTGAAATAATGCCTGCTATAAAATTTAGCTTTGCCTTCACAAGAATAAATGACCTTTTAAAGTATATTTAAAAAGTACTTTTGAGAAAATACTGTTATTCTGCAAATAATATTTCACAATATTTCTGTTTTACTGTTATTTTTGATCAAATAAATGCTTGGTGAGCATGGGCTTTTTTTCAAAATCTTACAGACCTGAAAATGTTTGAAAGGTAGTATACTGTACATTGTGTTGTGTATCTAAACAGTGCCAGCTGGGCGTGTTGCCTCTGGGCACAGGAAATGACCTGGCTCGTGTGCTGGGTTGGGGAGGACTGTGTGATGATGATGCTCAGCTGCTGCAGATACTGGAGAAACTGGAAAGAGCTACAACCAAGATGCTGGACAGGTGAGAGACAGAGTAAAAGAGAGAGATTGAATACATGAATGAATGAGTGGATGATTGACACTCATTAAACTCATCTCTCTGTTCCTCAATGTGTGTGTGTCACAGATGGAGTGTGATGACCTATGAAGTGCCCACCAAACAGACTCCAGCTATCGTGAAGGAGGACGATCCATCAGACTCTCCCTTGCAGGTAATCTTGTAATAATATTTCACAGTCCTGTTTTTACTGTAATTTGATCAAATAAATGCAAGTAGATCTGCTCAATTGTAAGTTGTCTAAATGATGTTTTTGAAATCCAGATTACACAATATGCTGATTCTGTTGCCACTCACTTGACCAAAATCCTGGACTCAGACAAACACAGTGACGTTATATCATCTGCTAAGTGAGTATAAAAATGGTTTGTGTGTGTACATGTGTTGTGAGGGTTATGTTTTATTTTATTTTTAAAAAATCACTTTGTCTTCCTGTCCCATTCTGTTACAGGTTTCTGTGTGGAACAGTTAATGATTTTGTGGCTGAAGTTGGCAAAGCTTATGAACGGGCCACAGAGAATAAAGAGGAGGCTGATGCTATGGCAAAGAAGGTAAATCTGGAGGCTTTTTATCAATTAAATGATGAGCCTAAATGAACATTCATAAAATGAGTGAATTAACAGTCAAAGATTGCTTAAACGGGTAAATAGACAGTCAAATAAACACTGAAGAGTCCTGTTGTTTATAAACCCCAAAGAAAATGTATTATTATTATTTATTATTTATGCTGGTGTGTCTCTCTTTATGCTGTGTGTCTCTCGCAGTGTGCCATGTTGAATGAGAAGCTGGACTCTTTGGTTAAGGCTCTCAGTGAAGACGCCAATGCCCAGCTGGTCCCCTCCGGGTCTATTTCACCAGAAGAGAGTGACACTGATCAGACCAGACCCTTCAGATCAAGAGAGCAGCTGATGCTGAGGGCCAACAGCCTGAAGAAAGCACTCCGACAAATCATAGATCAGGCAGAAAAAGGTAATCCTTTACCATATATGAGTGGAAAGTAACTGGGTTTAAGCCAGTTTTAGATTACATAGAATAAACTTCAAGACAAAGCAAATCATTTATATATTGTACAGTATTGTAAGGTAAAACTACTGTACTTCAGTAAGCTAATTGTTAAATAACAGCTCGTTCAGAACATACCCAGAGAGAAAAACATGAAAAGGCTTTAATGAAAAACATTTTAGCTTTTAGTTTTTGCTGTGTTTGTCTTGATTGCATTGAAATAAGTTAAAACTGAAATCTATTGATTGCAAACGTACAGTACAAGAATGACACAGCATGTTACAGTGGCTATTTGACCACTTTAATCAATATTTAATTAGACTGTTTTCTATCAGTGGTGGATGAGCAGAACAGACACACCCAGGTGCAGAGAATGTCGTCCTCCTCATCAATCAAAAGAGGCAGCAGTGAGGACCTCAAGGAAACAGAGCCACGTGAGTAATAAACTTAAAAATGTTTATGAATATTAATATTGTAGATGGTGCCTGGCAGTGTTGGGGAAAGTTACTTTTAAAAGTAATGCATTACAATATTGCGTTACTCCCTAAAAAAAGGAACTAATTACGTTACTTAGTTACTTTTTATGGAAAGTAATGTGTTACGTTACTTTTGCGTTACTTTTTAAATATGGG
>JAUCMR010044434.1:0-20751 GCA_032357425.1 Enteromius argenteus | reverse complement strand
ACAGAACACAGCCTTTTGCAGCGGTGAAAAAAAATTAGAAAACAAATCAAATACAAAGTGCTCTATATCAAGGCACTCCTGGGAAAGAAGTTTTTTCAAAAATGTAAATTTGCTTGCAGTATACTTTCCTTCAATTTGCAGACATACCTGAGTGTCATTATTCAACACAGCATAGAAGGTATATAAACAATTTATAAAAGTTAACAAAGTTTACGTGAACCCCAGTGAGTGTATTTTTAACCTTGTCTCGACACTGCTTGATGGTTCTTTGGTATCCATGATGAAGAAGATAATCACGGATTTTGCGAAATATATCGGAATTTTTATGCGTTTTGTCTAGCTGTTGTTGTATGCTCTCATCTGCCCAAATTTCCAACAAACATTGCACCTCTGCTGTAGCCCAAAGCGCCCCTTTCCCCGCCATGTTGGTTTTGGAGCGTCGCAAAAACGTGACGTCACGCGTCCTGTTCCGTGCTCCAGCGTGGTTAGCGCTCACACTACATGCGAACCGCGCCCGAGCCCAACTGAACCGTGCTCTGGCACACCTCTTCCAAGCGGGCCAGGGCCAGCTAAACGTACCGCGCCCGGGCACAGTTCGGAGCACTCACACTAGTCAAACGAACCGCGCTTTGGTGGTCAAACGCACTCGGGCACGGTTCAAACTGCCTAGTGTGAGTACACCCAAAGTCTCCGATGCCTGTTGTGGCAGTAACCCCCGAACCTGGCGGTGGACACCAGAAGTAAGGGATGCTTTCAAGCTGAAAGGGTATGGTCTCCCTTTTTAAGAAGGGGGACTGGAGGGTGTGTTCCAACCACAGGGGGAATCACACTCCTCAGCCTCCCTGGGAAAGTCTATGCCAGAGTACTGGAGAGGAGAATTCATCCAATAGTCTAACCTCGGATCCAGGTGGAACAATGTGGCTTTCGTCCTGGTCGTGGAACACTGGACCAGCTCTATACGCTCTTTAGGGTACTTGGGGCTTCATGGAGTTTTCTCAACCAGTCTCAACCAGAAGATGGATGGATGGATGGCATTAACCAAGATTAATAAATAAATGAATAAACTATAATTCATTCTTAGTTCATGTTAACTATATTAACTAATAAACCCCATTGTAAAATGTTACCATTATTGATATAAATTATGTCCAGTGAGAGTGTGGTTATTTTATAGCTTGTGTTTTTTTTTTTTAATATTCAGTAACATTGTGTTATTGTGTTAAATTAAAAAAGTCAGTAACACTTTATAATAACTACACACTATGAATCATTAGTTAAGCATTAGTGAATAGTCAGGTCATCCTTTATAAAGCATTGTTCTAACATTAATAGTCATTAATAAGCAGTTTATAAATACAGCTATACATGCCTTGTTCTTGGTTTATAAGCATATCTAAATGTACAAAGGAGATTTAAAGGCTCAGTTATCTTCCTAACAGAAAAAATAAACAAACACAACACAGAGCGATGCAGAACTATTCATTTCAAGATGCAAAACAAAATCTAAACCTCTACAACTGTACACTTTAATTTTTTTTTTACAAAATTTAAGGTTTGTTTTTAATTTCTCAAGTGTACAGTTGTTAGATTAAATTTTTTATATATGTCTGGGTTCTGTATCCCTATGTGTTGTGTTTGTTTAACTTTTCTGTTTAGAATATAAATGGGCCTTTTCATCTGCTTTATAAATGCTTTACAAGGTATAAATAGTCCTCACCTTAGATGAGCTCACAAAAACAGACATCTGGCAACTACCTAATGCTTTATAACTACCTGACTTAATCATGAATTACAGCAGGAACATGTGTTAATAAAGCACTTATTAACACACTGAGCAACTATTATCATGTGTCTAAATAAGATTTATTAATGTACATTTAAATAATTTATTAATCATTTACTTAGACTTTCTAAATGATCTTATTAAACACTGACTACTCCTAAATAACTGGTTTGTAAATAACATGATTTAAAAAATGATAAACGGATAATTAATAAAGTATGAAAATACAATTATTAAACATGTTATGCTCACGAACAAGGCATTTATAGATGCACTTGTAAACTGTTTACTAATGCATAATAATGTGGGAACAATGGTTTATAAAGGATGAAATGAGTATTTACTAATGCTTAACTAATCATTCATAGTAGGGCTGGAACGATTCCTCGAGTAACTTGATTACCAAAAATTAACGAGGCAAAATCCTCTGCCTCAAAGCCTCTATTAATTAGTAATAGCCATTGGCCAATAGTTGAGAAAGCCAACTTACTGATATCCGACTTAAACTTATTATTATTATTATTATTATTCTGACACTAACTCCTCCTAGAGCTTTAACTCTACAGACTCCAAACTCCAACTGTCAAAATTCAAATCTTAACACACTGCAGCCAATTAGACTCAATCAGACTTCCCTTCTATGTACTATTTCTAACCCATTCAAACTCATTTAACTTTTCTAATCTATCTATCTATCTATCTATTTACTTAAACTGTTTTAACGTTTTCAACTTCTTAAACTACTTTACACTACTACTTTTTTCAGACCTATTCTTCCGAGACTAAAATTTCTGACTCTAACTCCTCCTAGAGCTTTAACTCTACAGACTCCAAACTCAGCCCATATCTTCAGACTGATCTCACCGGGTGTGCTATATCTTTTCACACTGCAGCCAATTAGACTCAATCAGACTTCCCTTCTATGTACTATTTCTATCTATCATATGACTTTTTCTAACTCTTTCAGACTGAAAATATCAAACTTAAACTTTTAAAACTTCTTAAACTTAAACTGTTTTAAATTTTTTAACTTAAACTTTTCAAACTTTTTCAAACTTCTAGCTACGGCTTTCTCAAGCCAACTTAAAGTTTGTCTAGACAAGCTTTTTTATCTAGTTAATTTAAAAAGTTAAAAGTTTATGTCACCTTTTTTCACAATGATTTTTGCATTACTGTGACAATGCACTTACGCTTATTTCACCCACAAAGCGGAAGGAGACGGCGGTGTTTTGATTTAAGGGGCGTGAGTGCGGACTAGTGCGGGCTGCGTAATGGAAGGGAGGAATAACAACGCGATGAGCAAAGAGACCAAATGAACAAGAGAAAACTACAAAAATTGCCCACTCAGAGACCGGAGGAGGACTGTCACCTGAGACCAGGTGAATTCAGTGTAGCGTTTAATCAATGCGATTGTTAATCGAGATGGGGGCTGTTAAATAATGTACGTTAATTACGAAAGGGATAAACCACAACGCTCAGTGCAATACTATACGACGGATGTGGAGGGGCCGTTACGGTGTGTTCACACGGGGCGTCAGCGTCAACGCTTCCCATTGACTTTGAATGGGTGACGTCAAGCATTGCCGAAAAGGATTGTGGATCCATCGCTGATGCTTCACTGGCGTTGCTCGCGGCAAAAGTTGAGAATTTTTCAACTTCTGCCGCAAGCAATGCCAGTGAAGAGCCGCCAACGGAAGCATCAGCCAATCAGGATCATCCTGTTCAAGAGCAGCAAACTGATGATAAATTTTAAAATGGAGGAGAAACTAATTATTACGGAGGGCAATCACCCAGTCCTTTATGACCAATCGCTTTTTATGTACCGGGATTCATACCGAATGTTGTTGTTGTTGAGTTCCTGTCTAACTTCATTGGTTGACGCTGCTATGACCATGGCGTCAGTGTCAAACTTCAGCTGCGCCTTCCGTCAAGCGTTGACGCTGATGCCCCGTGTGAACACACCGTTACCGTCATGCTGCCGGCGGCGAGAGCGTCAAAGTAGCAGTTATTAATTTTTAATGTAAGCTGGCGGCGAGAGGCGGCGTGTAGTGGTCGGCGAGAATGTCGAGAAGAGTTGAAATTAGGTTAACTTTATGATAATGAGCTATGACGTGGTTCGGCGGCAACCAGTCAGAATGCAGAAGTCCACCACTTGGCAGGGCGGCAAGAGTGAATTATGATGCTTTTGCCGGCGGTGGTGTGAACGCACGGTTACACTACCGGAATATTTATCAGCTTATACCACGGCTACTTATCAAAGGAATGAGTTTACCTTCAAAAAAAGTTGCGCATGGCTTTTAAAATTAAACACTTTTTCAATACCCTGGCTTGGATGAATACTTGATACTTTAGTTTTAATACTGAACGTAGAATAAATTGTTGTAATCATGTCCCTAAGTCTAATGTGCTCAATACAACAGGTGTGCTCACTTTAGTTTGATTGCAATGAAAAGGGTTTATAAATGCACAATCATGAACTTACTGTATTATAATAATATTTTACCTAAGATTAATATAAAAAAAATAATAAATATCATCAATAAATAAAATGTTGATTTTTTTTTTTTTTTTAAAGAAAACAGTTGTTAATTTTAAGAGACATATCTTATTTTCTCTAGCATATTTAATATTGCTCTTTAATTAAGCAAAAATGTTTTATCCGATTACTCGATTAATCAATGCAATTTTAAGTAGAATACTCAATTACTAAAATATTCATTAGCTGCAGCCCTAATTCATAGTGTGTAGTTATTATAAAGTGTTACCAAAAAGTCTTAACAAATTATTTAATGTTATTTAATAAAATAATAAATAATAATTACAAAGTATTTTCAGTTTCAGTTCTCGACCAATTACATCCAGATTTTTCGGCTTCAGCCCAGAATTTCCATTTTGGTGCATCCCTAGTCAAAATTCTAAATCTGAACTTTTTATTTTCCAAGGGTTCAGGTTATGAACACTTAAGGCTTGTTTGCACCGAGCCAGATAACTATAAAGATAGCAATCAAGATATAGTTACAAAAATCATTCTCAATATTTAAAGAATAGCCCTGTTCACACCATGTCCGGAGGTAATTTGTTGGTGGGGGGAGTGAATAATCAGCACTTCAATACCATAGGACTGAGGTAAGACCCTTGAGTATGGCACCAAACCCCCAACTGCTCCCCGGGCGCCGCATCGGATGCCCACTGCTCCGGGTGTGTGTTCACAGTGCGTGTGTTCACTGCTCTGTGTGTGCACTTTGGATGGGTTAAATTCAGAGCACAAATTCCAAGTATGGGACACCATACCTGGCCACAAGTCACTTCACTTTCACTTTTTCATAAATGCATAGAAAAACGATATCGTTGGAATCACTTCTAGAACTATTTCTTTTTTTTTTTCAAAGCTGATGAACGGTACAGCTAATCAGAATCCATCCTGTTCTCACAGGCTCGAAAATTTAAAACGGCAGATGCGCATGTGCTTAGAATAAATAGATTATATTGTTTGCTGGCGTGGATGGTAATATAATTATCTTTATAGTTATCGTGGACTGCACTGCACTATGAAATTGTTTCAATGGCTTGCACAAGAGCGAACTACAGATTTAAACAGTCAAAAGCTTCACTTTCTAACAACACATACTTCAGTACATCCGTATATATCCCACCTAGGCCTTCAGTGGCATCCTATATACTAGTTAGTGTATATTTACCAGGAAAACGAGCAAGTGGCATCAAAATAATGCATACGGTAATGAAAATGTAGCATTATGTGTTTTAATGTAACCATATGACTCTCATCCTCACGCCGAGTCCTTCACTCCACCATTGAATACATTTCTACTTCGGGTATCGGTGACAATTGGCCCGATCTGACTTATAAATCCTGCTAGGTGATTTAAAAGTTTACGCTTTCTCACTGTGGCTGTGCAGTGTGTGACATCATGAGTGATCTCTGTACTCAGGGAATCAAGCTAAAAGCAAGGAGTGAGCCAGAAGAACATCCGTGTTTTTGAGATATATTGTGGAAGATACCGTAGACCAGTGTTTTTCAACTTATGCGTCGTGGGTCAAGACCATTCTGGGTGGGTGTGGAATGAATGGCCAAACAAACGTCATGTTGACAGGCATAATGTCAGTGTCACTATTATTATTTTCATAACTTATGTGAAAAAAAGTCAATCACCTCAGAAAACCTAACAATCCTGTCATGCCAGATGACTGTTACCATGTTCATAGCGCGCACACAGCAGTGTGCTGTATATCACTTCCCTAAAGCCGCGTTTATGCTTTCGCCTGGCTCCACAGCCATAATATTGTTTTAAGAAGCACAGATTCTACGAGCATGCAATACGTGAAATAAAAGTAAAGTACCAATAAATCACATAAATGGTACTGCGTTGTTAGCTGTAAGGAATTTGCATGAAAGTATGATATTCATTCTTTTCTGGAGCAGTTTACATGTTTGATTAACAGTTCATGTTAGTATTGTATCATATTCGCTATAAATGTTCTTTTTAGGAAACCAAAAATCCATGATTTAATTGTGTATTTTTGGATATGTCAAAACTTTTCCAGGGCCCCCAAAACCCAGAGGATTAATTCTTTGTGTGTACCACAAACATCAAATATGAATGAAAAATAAACACCAACCTTCGTGTTCCTCCTGTTTTATTCTCCAGTTTTCTGGTTCCTCATATTTTATTCTACATGGTTCTATTTCCTCCTGTTTTATTTCCCAGGGTTCTGGTTCTTCGTGTTTTATTCTCAGAGTTTCTGGTTCACTGGTGTTCTCCTCACTTTCCTCTTTAACACACATCATTCTCAGCAGCAGATTTAAGTTCAGATGATATTCTGTCAGATCGCTTCAAAACTTAGTCACGTCTGCGAGGATGAGAATATTACAAACTGTAAAACTGTATTTTTTTGTTTACAGAAACTAAATTTCTAGTCGTCTGTATTAAACCAGCATCACAACAAAACAACAGAGACTGGGGTGAAACTAATCTTCTTGCTCTGTGGTTTAATGGTGCTTGGTGAACAAACATGTGTGTTTTAGCGCCACCCGCTGGACTGGAGTTTGAGGCGGTGAGAAGTGCCACGTTAAACTTTACAAAACTAGCAAATAAATATTTAGATAATTTAATAAACTACTTTTGACTGCCTGTACAGCACCTTGGCCAACAATTTTTTTTTTAATGGTGCTATATAAATTAAATTGAGTTGAGAGTTTTAGTAACTACTAATACCAAATTGGGGGAAAATTACTAGTCATATTTAAAACCTTAGATGCAGTGATAGTTCAACCAAAAGTGAAAACTTGAGTGAAGTGACTTGTGGCCAGGTATGGTAACCCATACTAAGAACCCACCCAAAGTGCACACACTTGGGGCAGTTGTGGCCTAATTGATAGGGAGTTGGACTTGTAAAGTCGTGGGTTTGAGTCCCAGGTCCGGCAGGGATTATGGGTGGAGGGAGTGAATTCCCAGCGCTCTCTACACTTTCAATACCACAACTGAGGTGAGACCCTTGAGCACCATTCCCCCAACTGCTCCACATGCACACTGTGAACACACACCCAGAGCAGTGGGCAGCCAGTGCTGCAGCACCCCGGGAGCAGTTGCGGGATCAGAGCCTTTCTCAAGGGTCTCACCTCAGTCATGGTATTGAAGGTGAGTGCTGGTTATTCCTTAGTATACCATATACGTTTAATTTAAGAGTATTTAAATATTGACCTTCTCATGTGGCAGGAGTGTCCCTTTCTGTTTTAGAGGAACTATTTTCTTTTTATCTTTGTTGTCTATGTGATAAAAAGGATTATTTTTAACATGTAGAATTATTTCACAAACATACATTCAGGGCCTGATCTTCATTTTTGAAAATGGAGTATCCTCCTACCCTCTTGTTTGTTTTTTTGTTTTTGTTTTTGTTTTTTTGTGGGAGGGAGGATTTTTTATATGATTGGTGAATTAACGTATGGGAAAATTTGGTAATTCTGTATATTCTCTGAGGGTTAGTATCTTCTGAGAGGGTTGACATAATCCCTTCTCAGGTGTTCGATCATCTCAGGTCATTTAAAGGTTGGATCCAAAAGCTTGTAAAATTCCTAGATGCCACAGGATGTTAATCTTGTGGCAGAAGCAGAGAAACAAAGAGAGACATAATTAGCATAGCTGCTGTTCCATCCAAGCAAAAACTGTTTGTTCAATCCCAGCTAAATTATAATAATAATAATGTGCATTTAATCAGATATAACTGTACAAATATTATGAGATGCATTATGTGAATGCTTGGCTAAAGAGATGTGTCTTTATTCTAGATTTAAAATGAGAGAGCGTGTCTGAACCCTGAACGTTATCAGGAAGGCTATTGCAGAGTTTGTAGGCAAAATGTGAAAAAGCTGTACCTCCTTTAGTGGATTTTGCTATCCTGGGTATGACCAGAAGTCCAGAGTTCTGTGACCTTAGGAACCATGTTGGATTGTAGCGTGGTAAAAGACTAGTTAGGCATGCAGGAGCTAAACCAGTAAGGGTCTTATAGGTGAGTAATATTATTTTGTAATTGATATGGAACTTAATAGGTAGCCAGTGCAGAGACTGTAAAATTGGAGTAATATGATCATATTTTCTTTATCTGGTAAGGACTCTAACAGCGGCATTTTGGACTATCTGTAGCTTGTTTATTGAAGATGCAGGACAACCAGCTAGCAGTGCATTACAGTAATCCAGCTCATGACTGCATGAATTAGATTCTGAATCAGAAACAGGTAACATGTTTCGTAGCTTAGCAATGTTTCTGGGATGGAAGAATGCTGTTTTTGTAACATGGAAAATATAATTTTCAAAAGACAAGTTTCTGTCTATTATAACACCTAACTTTTTGACTGTAGAGGAAGTAACAGTACATCCGTCTAGCTGCAATTTGTAATTCAAGAAATTCTTCATACAGTTTTGTGGTCTAATAAGTAATATCTCTGTCTTTTCTGAGTTTAATAGGAGAAAATGATTGGTCATCCAATCTTTTACACACTCTGTTAGCTTAGATAATTTAGAAATTTCACCTGGTCTTGTTGAGATATATAGTTGAGTATCGTCCGTATAGCAGTGGAAAGTAAACCTGTATTTTCTAATAATATTACCAAGGGGCAACATGTACAGCATATAGAAAATAGCAGAGGGCCTAGGACAGATCCTTGTGGTACTCCATACTTTACTTGTGATAATTGAGTTGACTCTCAGTTTAAATACACAAAATAGTAGCCAAAGTTAAAAAGAAACAAATTATAAACTATAGGGATGATGCATGTAAACTCTGTCAATTCCTCTGTTAACCATGCAGTGTGCAGCTCTTTTATAGTGCAGAGATGGGAAATTGTATGCTTAGTACAAATATGCCGCTATAATGTAGGCTAAAATGTGGGTACAGCAAAATGTTTAAACAGTATAAACAAACTTAAAGCCCTTCTCTCCTATGAAGTCCTCACAAATCCTATATGAAGTTAAGGCTTTTAAAGCGTTTAGACTATATAAACGTCAAGCCAAAAACAAATTAATTTAAGATGAAACTGATGCCTCTTTTATTCGACACGCATTCATGTTTTCATATCCGCGTTGTATGAATATGAAATAGGCTTTGTACTTTACTCGCACTGAACACCACCCTTTGGATATGCTGAATGTAACAGATTGTCCAACGGAGCAGTGCTACTTATTATGTTTCCTTGACTGTGCTTTACTTTAGCAATGAACAGGCTGCAATGTCGCAAAAAGTAGCGTCTGTGTGCACCAACACCATAGCCATACCAACCCTCAGATAGAAGCAGAAATAATTCAAAAATGTCAAGCTTTTGCAAAATAAATAAAACTGAAAAAATAAATGAATAAATAAATAAAGAGAGGATCGCTAAACGCATAATCACCCACAGCTGGCAGCTCGTTAGCCTAACTATCTCCTGATCATTCGCGCCCAATCAGATAGCGATCTTCCCCTATAAATACCCGTATCTCTCATTCCCCAGCATCTTGTCTTTTTGTGCATCCCTCCTCCTCCCCTTCTCCTCCTTTTTTCCCATCTCTCATTCCACGCCTCGGGGGGCAAGCGGTGAACGAGCCGAACGCCGAACTCTTGCCCACGCTAGGGTTCCGCCCACTAGGGTTCGGGGTTCGCCGTTCTCCCGGCTCGCTCCCCGGACAGCACGCCAAACTCGCTCTACTAAATTTTCTCTGATTATAAGGACAGCGTGAACTCTTGAAATGGAACGATAAAGTAACGTTAATGGACATTTCAAATTTTAGATTTTTTTTCGGAACTATAATATTTGATTTCATTCAGGTTCTGTTCCTGTCATTTTTTTTGTTTTTGTTCCAGCATATAAACATTTCTGTAACCCAATGTTAATATAACAACCAAAACAAACAAGCCCTACCCGAAAAGGGTCTTGCCCCTTTGATAGCTCCGCCCCACACATATGTAGCTTAAGTTACCCAGTCAACGAGTTCTGTGAAACACAGTAGTACCAATGTCACACCATCTATACGGGACTAAGTGGCCTGACTAAGTATTACAGAAGTCATAATATTTAGTGATGCTAACTTACATGGGACGTGAGCGGGCGAAACAAATCTCTGACAGAAAACTGCTGTCGTGTTCTATTTATGATGCGTTTACATGAATTCCAAATGATTTTCGAATGTCGCTTTATCACATCCAGTGTAACTCAACTATCAAGAAGATGAGATTATATCTTGCATATTCATTTCCCAAATACATCTTATGTGGAAGAAAAACTCATTTAAAAAACAACAGTGAAAAACTATTAAAAAGCATCGACAGGTAAGTAAACTACAAATGATGAATTATCCAACAATTGAACACAATATGCAACTCATAAAACACAACAATAGAGTTTATTTAATGAAGCAACATTATATGCAAGGAAGGAATAAATCTTTTTGGGGGAACTCCGTCTTGGAGTTGATCTGAATCTCACAATTAATTTAATCTGTTGGATTTTGAAAATAAAGATGAACTTCACTGTGAAAAATTGAGATGTTTCTTTGTCATGTCACTGGTAATGGCTGGTTAGGACAGATTTCTCCAGATTATATTTTATTGCTTAATGCATTACTGTGTCTCATTTGGTGAAGACGTGGCATTAGATCTGAAAGATCTGCATCTAAAGATGATCTACTTATTGTGACGTTTTTTTATATGACTGTGTAGATAAAATAAACTTCTGAAACACTTTTCACATGCAGAGCACTGATACGGTTTATTCCAGTGTGAATGCTCTCGTGGATTTCCAGTTCTCCTAAACAAACGAATCTCTTGTCACAGTGTGAACACTTATAAGGTTTCCCTCCAGTGTGGATCCTCTCGTGTGTTTTCATATCTGATGACTGATTGAATCTCGTGCCACAGTGTGAACACTTATAAGGTTTCCCTCCAGTGTGGATCCTCTCGTGTCTTTTCAGAGCTGATGAATCACTGAATCTCTTGTCACAGAGTGAACACTTATAAGGTTTCTCTCCAGTGTGAGTCCTCTCATGTGTTTTCTGATTTGATGATACACTGAATCTCTTGTCACAGTGTGAACACTTGTAAGGTTTCTCTCCAGTGTGGATCATTTCATGTATTTTCAAAGCTGATAAATCACTGAATCTTTTGTCACAGTGTGAACACTTGTAAGGTTTCACTCCAGTGTGGATCCTCTCATGTCTTTTCAGAGCTGATGACTGACTGAATCTCTTGTCACAGTGTGAACACCTAAAAGGTTTCTCTCCAGTGTGGATCCTCTCATGTCTTTTTAGGCCCGCTGCATCACTGAATCTCTTGTTGCAGTGTGGACACTTATGAGTTTTCTTTCCAGTGTGGATTTTTTCACGCAATTTTGTACAGGTCGCTGAAGTAAAAGTGGTTTGAGAGCAACTCAAAGATTTTCCTCCAATTTTGACATTATTTTTCTCCTTAGCTTCACTTGATTCTTGATTCTTCTCTTTTTCTTTAATCAACTCTGAAATAAAATTTTAAAAATTGTTAAATGTGAACATTACTCTTTTAGTAACATCAGAAGCACGCAAAAATTAATTTTCATAAAGAAAATTAATACATTTAACTCTTATATGTACCATTATTCTTTTATTTTTCTATTCATGTCTATTTGACATCTAAAAGGAGACGTCCTATAGACGTATTGCAGATGAGCAAACAGCCTAAATAATACGTCTTGCAGATGTAAATGCAGACGTCACATAGACGTCTCAATATGTATGTGTGCTATCAGGGATAATATTATTCAGTGATTTGGTGACTCAATTTGGTGTATTGTAACTTTTCTTATTACTTACACAAAAATAG
The DNA here is from genome assembly GCA_032357425.1 of Enteromius argenteus. Classification (NCBI taxonomy): domain Eukaryota; kingdom Metazoa; phylum Chordata; class Actinopteri; order Cypriniformes; family Cyprinidae; genus Enteromius; species Enteromius argenteus. The sequence goes on along the minus strand of JAUCMR010044434.1, from coordinate 8,627 downwards.
TGTGAAACTTCAACAAATCTTTCGATTACTTGATCTGAGGCTTTATAATAATATTTTATAATGTCAAAATATAAAGAAAGTGAAAATTAATAAGTGCTGCACTGATGCCATCTATTGGTTATCGTTGTGATTTGATGTGTTTTTAAATTTTGCAAAAGTGCATTCTTGCATTGGCTAAAGGGAAAACAGCTACACTTTCAAAATATTACTGTTATTGTGCCATGAAATAAGGTTCTAAGAATGTTAGTGGTTCATGAGGTATAATTCGTTTTATTCCTGTTTCTATAAAAGTACAAAGATGTATCCTACAGCACCGAGTGAATCATTGTATACAGCGACAATGATGTTGTCCTCCATCATTTCGGAATTCTGCCTCCGCCTGCTACGTAGTAACACGTCACCACTAGAGCAAGCTCCTGATTGGCAGATATTCACCAATGTTCTTTTTTTTTTTTTTTTTTTTTTTTAACTCAAGCGATTCAAGCAAATCACGCATCAAATCACCCCCAACGCTCAACTCGTACCGCGTCATTCAGGCGAATCGCGCCGCAGGATGTCTAATCGCGTCTTTGCATTGACTTGTAAATCAAACATGTAAATCGCTCCCACTTAACGCTTCATTCGCGTCTATTGTGAACGCACCATACAAGGCACGCAGCACCCGCTTTAAAACTAAAAATAAACAACCTCTCCAATTATTCCTGTCATTATTTACTCACTCACTGTTGTCCCAAACCTTGTGCTGAACATAGAAAATATTTTGAAAAATATAACCAAGTTTTTTCACATTTGATAGGAAAAATAATATGCTCCATTGAAAACAGATGATGGTGATTTACCGCTCATCAAAGAACCAGCTTTACTGACGAGATGTGCATCAATATATCATTCCCTTTTTAAAATCATCATATTGTTCTCTGTGAATGAATGAGCAGACTGATTTTCAAATCATTGTTGTAGCAAAAAACTCTAGTCTAGCACATCAAGTTCTCAAAAGTCTTGTAAATAAATGTTCTGTGTGTATCAGTGTTTCCACTAACCATGCATAAATATAGCTTCTAAAAAACACAAAGAATTAGGATACAGTCATGCTACTCACATATTATTGTTGCACAGTTTTTCTTAATACAGTGTACCCAGACTCAATCCACAAAAACAAAACAAACAAACAAACAAAAAAGAGCCAGAACCCCCTCAAACTACCTGAGGGTTACAGCTTTGTAATGTACCCCAAATAGTCATTAAATATGATTGAAGAAATAACACCAACCTCCATGTTCCTTGTGTTTTACTAATGTTTCTGGTTCCTCGTGTTTTATTCTCCAAGTTTCTTCTGGTTCTTCTTCTTTTATTTTCCAGGGTTCTTCTGGCTCCTCTTGTTTTATTCTCCATGTTTCTGGCTCCTTTTGTTTTATTCTCCATGTTTCTGGTTCCTTTTGTTTTATTCTCCAAGTTTCTTCTGGTTCTTCTTCTTTTATTTTCCAGGGTTCTTCTGGCTCCTCTTGTTTTGTTCTCCATGTTTCTGGTTCTTCTTGTTTTGTTCTCCATGTTTCTGGCTCCTCTTGTTTTGTTCTCCATGTTTCTGGTTCTTCTTGTTTTATTCTCCATGTTTCTGGTTCTTCTTGTTTTATTCTCCATGTTTCTGGTTCACTCGTGTTCTCGTCACTCTCCTCTTTAACAAACATCATCTTCACAGCAGCAGATCTCAGTTCAGATGATACTCCTCCAGATATTCCTGCTTGCTTCAACACTTAGTCGTGACTGTAAAGATGAGGACATTACTGGCCTGACTCAGAAACTGTGAATTTCTACTTGCAGAAAGTTATTTTTAACAGTGTCAGCATCACAACAAAACAACAGAGAAGGTGGTGAAACTAATCTTCTTCCTCTGAGGTTTAATGGTATCTGATGAACATGTATGTTTCAGCGCCACCCGCTGGACTGGAGAGTGAAGCAGAGAGATACATGTAAAATTACTTTTACATGGTGTGGTCAAGGCTTACTGATGATTATTCATTTTTCTGATTATTCATTAGATGTTAGAACACATTATAAGGTTTTATATAATGAATTACGGCTTCAAAGGAAGTGTTACCGAGACTTTTTTTTTAAAAATCACTACACAAAACCTGCTGAAATTAAGAGATTTTTCAGTTGATAATTATTTTGCTTGTGAAATTATGGGATTACACTGCTGGAAAAAACAACAACAACATATGCTGGTATGTCTTGAAGCTGGCATACTAGTTTAAGCTGGTCATTTGCTGGTTTATGATGGTCGTGTTCTGGCAAAGGACCAGCATAAACCAGCATCCCAGCTTCAAAAATTAGCTAACCAGCATATGCTCTTTTTTTCAACAGTGTATTTTCCATAATTAGTTCATAAACATGAGGCACATTTTTGTCTCAACTAAACCCATAGGCTGTGTGCACAGATTTAGACTCTTATGCAATTGGTGGGTGACCCGGTTTGTTTCTTATGCTGCATTCCAGGCAGATTTTTGAGCCGTAAGTCACATTTTTAAACCAGGACTCACATACTGTTGTCCCAATGTCCCCTATAAAATCTGGCTTTGTAGCGTTCCTGACAAGTCTATATTAAATATAAAACATGTCCATAGCAAGAACATTTTGTAAAAATCGTCCCTTTCGTCCCTTCGTCCCTTTCTGTTTTGTGTCTTTTTTTTGGTCAGCTGAGATTATAAAAAAAATTGCTTATGTTCATGTCTTTTAAAAATGTATTTTGCTACCGCTTTCTTAAAGAAATTAAGACTATCGACTGACAGAAGGTGTGCGTAAACAAACAATAGCTACCGAATGGTGTGTTTTGCTCTGGCTGTCATCAAAAAAGCCCAAAAAGAAAAAAAACCTGACAGTGAACACATATCTGGATTGCATGAAGAGAACTGTATGGACTGTCAATCCACCAAAGCGAACTTGAGGTAAAATGTGTTGGTTTTTTTTTGACTTTTCTATCCACTATCACAGTAGTTCCTTGGAGAAACATCCTGTTGCTCGTGTCTTTAACGCATTGGTGTGATATTAATTTTTTGCTGTAACTTAGCTGTGTTTGATTTGTTTTTCTGCATGTATTTTTTTGCACAACATAATTAAAATGGCCAGTAAATAAATGATTCTAAGCCACTGATGTGTAGTTTTATAGGACAAAATTAACCACACTCTTGGTGCAACCAGTCTGGGCCTCGCATGGATGTGTTCACCAATTCATTTCAATAGTAGTAGAAACGTCAATATTATAGCACACAGAGACATAATATGCATATTTGACTTTATTCAGTACATTTATTTGTGTGGTAGTGTGTCGCATGTAAATGAAAAAAAAAAAAGTTACAAGTTTCCACCTTTTTGGTGAACACTGGTAGATATTTGAGTATACAAGTACAGATCGACAGATTATTTTGTAGATGTGGACTCACATGAAGAAAGAAAACATATAAAAAAATAAAGATATAATATATGCAAACTGTAGAATATATCTGTCCTTTTGCACATGTGCTAAAACACCTGCAGTTTGCCTAAATTAATAAGAAATCCAAATATGGTGTGAACAAGAAACAAAGTGTTCAAAGAGCTTAAAGGGTTACTCCAGCCCAAAATTAAAATTCTGTGATTAATAACTTACCCTCAGGTTGTTCCAAACCTGTAAAAGCTTTGTTTGACCTTGGAACACAATTCAGGATATTTTAGTAAAAACCGGGAGGCTTGTGACTTCTTTCCGTACAAAACAGTATTCTTGTAGCTGCATAATATCACGGTTGAACCACTGATGGCAGATGGAGCATTTAGATGATGCTCTTTCATACTTCTCTATGCCTTGACAGCAGTGGTAATTGTTTGGCAGTCAATGAGACACAAAGCTCCTGGTTGTCATCTAAAATATCTTAAATTGTGTTCTGAAGACGAACAAAGCTTTTACAGGTTTGGAATGACATGGGGGTGACTAAGGACAAAAGCCTTTTAACATATTTCATAGTTTATCGGTTTTGAGAGAGAAAAAAAAAAGTTCACATCCAAAAACTTGGGCCAAAGGGACCGAGGAGTTTTGAAATGTCAGTAATGTTCTGAAATAGTTTAGTAAGAGCAAAATAGTTAGAAAAAGAACACTAACCAACAGTTTCACAGATGATGCTCAAGTCTAGTCCTAGACTTAATGTAGCATAAGTCTGAGCTGTTTCAACTAAAATAAACTTGCACTGACTGATATTAAAACATGTTTTGTCTTAAGATGCACCCCAGTAAAGGCATGTTTACAAAATTAATTAAATATCCCATGTCCTAATCCTGTCTTGCAAACATTTACTTTCACATTTTGTTGGAAGATCCATGTTTTGGCAGCGTGGACCTTAAGCTGTACTTTCTGTGTAAAACCCTTTCCACACTAAAGCTAAGGCTTTATGCCAGTGTGAATTAACAGGTGTTTCTTAAGGTTTGCTTTACGTGTGAAACACTTTCCACACTGAGAACAGATAAAAGGTTTTTCTGAAGTGTGAGTTACTGAATGATTCTCAAGGTGAACTTTCTCTCTAAAACTCCTTCCACACTCAGAGCAGGTAAAAGGCTTTATTCCAGCGTGAATTAACATGTGACACTTAAGGTTTTTGTTACATGTGAAACTCTTTCCGCACTGAGAGCAGGTGAAAGGCTTTTCCTTACTATGAACTCTCATGTGTTTCACAAGGCTTCCTTTATATTTGAAAGTGTTTCCACACTGAGAGCAGCTGAAAGGTGTCATGTCCGTATGAATTAACATGTGATTCCTGAGGAGTCTTTTACATATGAAGCTCTTTCCACACTGTGCACAAGTGAAAGGCTTTATTCCAGCATGCATTAACATGTGAGTCTTAAGGCTCGGTTTACGAGTAAAGCACTTTCCACACTGAGAGCAGGTAAAAGGCTTTTCTGAAGAGTGAGTTAGCAAATGATTCTGAAGGTGTACTTTCTGGGTAAAACCCTTTCCACACTGAGAGCAACCGAAGGGCTTTATTCCAGCGTGAACTAACATGTGATTCTCGAGGCTTGCTTTACGTATGTAAGACTTTCCACACTGAGAGCAGCCGAAGGGCTTTTCTAAAGAGTGAGTTAGCAAATGATTATTTAGCTGTCCTTTCTGTGTAAAACTCTTTCCACACTCACAGCAGCTGAAAGACTTTATTCCAGCATGAATCAACATGTGATCCTTAAGGCTTTTGCTACACATGAACGTGTTTCCACACTGAGAACAGCTGAAATTCTTCTCCCCAGTATGAATTCTCATGTGTTTCCGAAGGTGATCTTTCTGTCTAAAACTCTTTCCACACTCTGAGCAGCAGAAGGGCCGTATTCCAGCATGAAACAACATGTGCTTCTCAAGGTTTGTTTTACTTGTGAATGACTTCTCACACTGAGAGCAGCTGAAAGGCCTTTTGACTTCTATTTGGATGCTGCAACTCAGTGATGTTTCTCTGTTGATGTCATGATCTTTCTGATCCTGATACTCCTCCTCATTCATATCTTGTCTTTCTTCTTTTACTCTCATCAGGCCTAAAATGAAACCATTAAAGAGATTCAAATCAATGAGAGAATATGGAAAATGAAAGGACAAAATGTTTGTATTAAAACTGTTCCTGTTCACACAGATCCATGAAAACGACTAAAAACACAGCATGATGCTGACAGGCCAGTAGATGATGATGATGTAATTAAAAACAGAGAAGTGACAGAGCAGTGTGAAACTATGATAATTATATATATATATATATATATATATATATATATATATATATATTATAAAACACACCATTGACATGTTTGACTGCACCAAAGTCTTTGAAATGAAACCATTAGGTGGCAGCAAACTACCGAGAAATTTAGTCCTTCATTCAACAGATTCGTTCAAGCGAATTCATTCATTACGAATGATTATTGAATCACTGACTCACTTGATTTGTTCAAAAATGTGGCTTCAAAGTGAGTTTTGAGTAAAAGTGTACTATTAATCTCATAAAGCAGGTAGCGAAAAAAAATAAGATTGAATATTAGTTATTAACTATTAGTTGAAATTAAAATGTTATATTTCATATGCAGTTTTTGTAGACTACACATGGCCCACCCAGTTTTACATACAGGCCCACGTACTTAAACATTTCTGGGTTCGCCCCTGGTTTAAAGTATAAAATTCATTTGTTCAATTAATTATTTCATTTTAAAGTAGTAATTTAAGTTATATGGAAGTGACTTACAGGCAGGTCGTGATGATTTGAGCACCCTCAGAAGAAATCCTGCAGGATGTTGTAAAGCCTAACCAATTAACTCAGCATTCAAATACCTTGCAATCATGAAAACATTTGATTTTGTGTCGAATAAGAGACCTAATATTAGTGTCAGTTTCCGTTTTAGACTAAATTAATTTGCTTTGGCTTGCAATTTATATAGCTATAGCTTCTTACATTTCTTTTTTTTTTAAATACTCAAATGATTTGTTGTGGAGTGAAGCAAATTAAAATAGCCTATGTTTGCAGTGTTTATTGTAATAGTTGTAAACATTTTGTGTCGGCATTAAGCCTATTTCTGAATGAAATAATAATATATGCTTTACGCTACATTTTCTTTTCTTTAGAAAACTATTTTTTATATAGGCTTTGAGTAGCATATTTTAACCATGTAGCAAAACTTTTTAAAACAATTAGATAAATTACTGAAATAAATAATGACTTTTTAAACCGTTTAACTGATTTAAACAATACCCAATCCTAATACTGTGTCTAATATGTAAATCAATTTTTGTTCATTTATTTACTATTGTGTCTAACAATAACAAAAGATCTGACTGAACTTGGGTAATTAGGCTACACATTAAATCACTGAAGAGGCATTAGAATAATCAAGTGTACTTCCATGTTTTGACTGTGCTTTCAGGATCATCTCTTATAGTAAAAGTCTGTTTGCAGACCTGCTGTTACTAATTTACAGTGAAATGCACCCAACAATCAAATGATGCTCTACTCATTCACACGGTTAAAACAGCAAAACTAGATGTCCTCGATGTCAGTTCAATCACATTTCCATAAGAACTTTGAAACACGGATTTAAGACTTTTCAATAGCAATTTTATTTTTACATAAAGGATCTGTGGATGTACCACAAATAGTCGTTAAATACACATGAAAAATAAACACCAACCTCCTTGTTCCTCCTGTTTTATTCTCCATGTTTCTGGTTCTTCTTGTTTTATTCTGCATGTTTCTGGTTCACTCGTGTTCTCCTCACTCTCCTCTTTAACAAACATCATCTTCACAGCAGTAAGTCTCAGATACTCCTCCAGATATTTCTGATTGCTTCAAAACTTAGCCACGACTGAAGATGATTACCATATTTATTGGACTGTTCCAAAAAGGTTTCTGTTTACAGACGCAACATTTCTAACAGCTTCTATTAAACCAGCATCCCAACAAAACAGAGAGGGGTGAAACTAATCTTCTTCCTCTGAGGTTTCATGACGTGTGTCAAACAAACAAGTGTTTTAGCTCCACCTGCTGGACTGGAGAGCAAAGCAGAGTACTTCGTGGGTGTAAAGGTTGCAGCTGTATACATCAAAAGACTCCAAGTCAACATTCAGAAAAGGATAAGCAATTATGCAATAATACTGATAGCAATTGTGTTGCCTATTCAATGGGTGGAGAAGGTTAAGCCAATTAGGGTAGTTATCTGTTCAGACTTCAGCTTTAAAAGTTATCTCATGGTATATCGACAACAAGGCATGCATTAATATATGATATACTTATAAATATGTTTACAATACAACAAATGGGTACAGTCTTGAGCAGCGCGGCGTTGTGGGTGGTCCTACTGGGCCTGGGCCCACCCACTTACGCTTGGGCCCACCCTGAGTGACTGCCAGGTAAGTCCGTTATATGATTTAAATATTTACTTCGCCTGTGTTTTAACAATGTCCCACAATAGTTCAGTTTTTCGCGCATTCTATTTAACTTTGAACATTCATTTAAATCAAAATTGTTCATGTTAGTTTCATTCAGCACTATACAGCGAATACATTTTTTTTTCATGATCAAAAGAAGCAGATTGACGATTAATCATAACCTGCCTCTTAACATGTTCCGAGTGTTTAAAATGCATTCACTGCAGGCCCTTCGCCAGTGCCCACCCAAACGACTCGACGTGCCCCCGTTTGAGGGGGGCCCACATCGGAAGCGGGCACATGCCGACAAATTTACTGTTATTAGTATATATATATATATATATAGAATTATTAAAAATAAAATATACTCAAAGCCGAAATGAAAAGTAACCAGCAACAGTGAAAAAACCCATATATTTGCTGATCCAATTTGTGTGTTCTGGTGGTCTAGCGGTAGAATACGTGATTAATGTTTTGAGGTTGCGAGTTCTAATCCACCCTCGTAAAGGTCTGAGTGAAGACGCGCACTGTGCACGAGCGCCGACTTATAACAGCGGACACGAGCGCTCGTCATAACACATTCCAGCGATAGATCGCCTGCTATTTGAAACAGACCAACCAATTTATTATCGAATTGAAATGTTTCTTTCCTTAAGGCACATTTAAGCAAAATTGTTTGTTTTTATTGTGAGTGTAGCCCTAAATAAAAGTA